>CACRXK020005603.1:0-17039 GCA_902702795.2 Paramuricea clavata
CTATATTTTCCGCATTTTACAACATTTTGCAACGAAACTTTGGAATATTACTAATTTTGTGATGCTCCTTCAAGCTGTGATGAAATATTTGTCTAGACTTGTTTAGTTCAAAATTTAGTCTATTACGCAAATGGTCAATTAGCCTAGATGAACTATATATCTTTGACAAATATTTCGTTTACCGCTTTTCGAAGGAATCTTTTGGAATTAAGGAATATTTTTACTAATCGCGCACTTAATTGTCCCTTTTCTTTGCCCAAATGTTTTTAATGTTTACTGCCTTGTGCTTTTTTTTCAGCCATCCGACTTGTCGTGCGCGTGTCGACATTATAGTATTGGATTATATTGCAAAGGGGCAACTAATATCGAAACTAGAGAAAAATGAAACAGTATCTTTAAATTTTTCCAAAAATTGGAAGAGCGTAGCAAGAGAAGAAGTAAGCAAAAATTTTAACAGTTTAAATCTCTTTTTACGCATATCAACGTTGTGCTGTACGCAAGTTCACATTGCAGAAACGAGTGGTATGAATCATTGAATGATGTCTTCCAAAAATAATAATCTCATTAAATTTGACACAATTTAGACGGTTAATGTCCGTCCATATATTTATTAGCCATGTCTAGACCAAGAGTCGCCACTTGATTGTGAGTTCACCTCGTTGAATTTTAACCGTACTGTTGCAAAATATTAATAGTTATTGAAAAAACTAAAATTTCGAAAGAGTTGTGCTCGAGAAGGCGTCTCGATGTAATTATATATATATAGTAGGCCCTAACACATTATTGGATTTAAGTTTACCTTAATTTTTCTCCTGCGCAGAGCTGTTCTGCGGTTTTGGTGCATTTACTCTTTCCTTGATTTTATTCCTGCAAAGCTTAGATTTGTTAGGTATATATAGAGCGGTGAACTAAAACGCCTCTGAGAAAGAGAGTGACATTTATTCTTTCTATAATGAATAACGATTTTGGCAATATTATGTGTTCTAAAGTGGTTATTAGCAAGTATATATATGCATGTGTGCATGCATTGTTGCATGTAGGCTAGCAGTTTCGAGGGAGGTAATTAAGTATTATTTTTGTGCTTTAATTTCCATGTTTCAGGCAAATTGCGTGTACTTGCATGGTGTAAAATGGAACAAAACAGGAATGGCTGTTGGTAGGATTGATGGTGGAAATATTGAATGTTTGACAGATCATTTATCAAGTTTTACAATAGTAATTGTACTTGATGCAAAGGTATATGGTGATATTAAAGAGAATTTATAAATACATGCATATATACATGCAAATATTTATAAATTCACTAGAGATACATGCATGCAGAAACCCGTCGCTTTGTCAGCAAAACAACTATATTTTCCAAGTATTTCCAAGTATTTGAAGTGATTGTCATAATTACACAACCATCTTATTTTTAAAAATGAAACAAAAAAACATGTCTTTTAATCGCAAAATTTCTAATCTCCCAAATATATCCAGGTGATCTCGAGACTCGGAAAAGGCCTGGCACTAGTTGTAAAATAGAAATCCATTTCTTGTTTAACATTACTCAATATCTCATCAACGGTATTAGATTTCTATTTCAAATTTGTCCCAGATATTCGTGTCCCTGTGCAAGAAACAGCTGACACAAAGTTTCAAACAGTTTCACAAAAGAATTAGGGCGTGACAAGTGATTAAAGGCACGAAACTGGATTTCTATTCTGTTGCTTGTCCCAGTCATTTTGCTCACCTTTAGATCACTTGGTATATTATACTAAACCCGCGCCCTTTATCGTGAAACTTTGTGAGGTAAAAATAAAAATAAGAAAGCCCACATTTTGTTGTAAAAAGGTTTCTTATTTTCATATATGCATGCACTTCTGACTTTTCGTATAATTAACCAAAATTTATTCGTATATGGTAAAGTTAAAAACGCATTGGCTTATATAGCTTTAAAATCATTCTTAAAGATAGACAAAGGGATCATCATAATTATCAGCATTTTCAAAAGAAGTATAGGGGGTTTATGACTTTTGTTATATGTATGATATATGTTTTCATTATACGCAACATCAATTCAAGAAAACAATACATCAATATCCAGAACAAACTTGCCTTAGGTTTTACGAATTTCTACAATCTATTGTCCCTAATCTTTTCTTCTGTATCGAAAACAATGTTATTCCTAGTAGGAATTTCCGCATGCAATACGACAGTGCAAAATTTTACAACATCTCGCGCAACAAAAGTTTGCAATTTTACTAATTTTAGTATATATGCTATTTCTAACTGTGGTGATTTATTTGCATCTCCTTGCCTAGTTTTAGAATTAGTCTATAATGGGAATTGTCTATTGGACTTTCCTTGTCTTTTAACATATAGGAATTGGTGTAAATTAAATTGCTTCGAAATCAGAGATCTTCCATTTTCTAATAAACTGTTGGCATGTTACTAAGCGATGTTATTTAATTCAATTGCTAAAATTTACTGATTTTATTTTATTTTATGCAAGAACTCAGTTTTCAGACCGGACCATATGAGCATGCTCAGCAGCATATTTAGCGAATAAATAACATCGCCAACAGGTGACACTAAGCCTTTAAGGAGATCATCTTTCAAAGTCATGCATATTTGAAGAAAAAAGAATTGATGGTCAAGAATTTGTTTTGCAATTTTTAAAAGAACCCGAAATTATAAGTTGAAAATAATAATATCTTGGCCACAAAATGTCCAGAATATTTATGAAGTCATTGTTTTACGTACCACTCTTGATATTTGGTATTTGTTCAAGCTAGCTAACGAATATTAATTATCAGTTTATGATACTAAATCTCGTGCATCTATTTATTTATTTATATTTAGAAAGAGACAAAAATTATTATTCAACTATATTTTGTTAATTTAGGTCGATGAACCTAATAAGGTTGCTTTGAACTTGATCACCTATATTGGATCTGGACTCTCACTAGCTGGTCTGTCTTTCACATGCATTGTCTACATCGTTCTACAGTAAGTATGCAGATATTTTGAAACACAGTTAATAGAACAAGGCTGGTTAGGCTAGCCAGTGACGTCACGAAATATGTTATTGTTCACTTTTTATTTTGGTCATGTGAGCAATAACGTGCATCGATGCTGTAAGCGCGCATATTACAAATGACAATATAATCATTGTACTCGCAGACTCGAGGGCTGTTTTTTCGCAGATAATCTTGCTTTCCAAGCTCTCAACCAGAGGAGGTTGGACAGCAGGCCGCAAAGCATCATGGGTATTGAGCGCCTAATTCCGCGCGTGACTTCATTGACTGTTGACTGTCGAGGAGTGAACATCTCTCTGACTAAACCAATATGGAAGCTTTCGAACGACAAGAGTGTCAGGCTGCGATATTTTGTGAAAAGAAACAGCATGTTATTGCTATATTGTTGCGATCATCATTATGACTTGTGTTTTACTATACCAAGTTTACCTTTTTTAAATATTTGCATGGGACATGTTGTCATTTTAGCTTAATAAATAATGCGTCTGAGCGAAGGAATTGTGTTTATATTCCCAATAGCGAGGCTCTTCTTTCTAACTTGGATGACGTTAAATCTCCGTGTATCATCAACGTGAAAACAAGCGCAATATTGAAGGTTGGTATACTACAATGCATTACAGTTACCTTGTTATTTAGTCAAATTATTATCCGCTTTGTTGTTTTTAACCTTGTACTGTAATTTTATAAATACACTGTACAAAATTAATATGGCGTAATATTTGTGTTTATAAATGGCTCTAGTTTGACTCTATTGTGTGTGTCTGTGTACTGTGTCACTGTGATACATAAGTACATGCTTTGAGTTAAACAAATTGTTTAATAAATTTTTGCTGAAGTATGATGCCTGTTTGTATCTAGTTATGGATAGATTTTTACATATATGTGCATACAATAGTGATATTTTTCAATTTTCATCTGTAAAATATTGCCATATTTGTGTGTTGATCTATAAATATTACTGTAAAAAGTGACACACTTTTGCATTAGATTTCTAATTTTAGAGATTACAGTTTATGTACAAAATAATAAAATAAAAATTTTCTGGTTATGATTTTGTAGAAAGAAATCCACTTGAGTGGTTGGCTGGTCTTGAACCTGGTCAGCATGGATATGGTAATGAAGGTGATATGGCAGAAAGTGGTGACCAGTTAAGTGATGAGGATGAAAGTGACGAGGACGAAATCACCCATGCTGTACCATTCAAGTGCATCGGTGCTGCTCATGAGAAAAATTACCAACATCAACAGCATACCTTGTCCTTCATGGACAAGATAAACCAGTGAATGTAAGAATACGGCCAGAGAATCCAATGGACCCAAGTGCAATTGCAATTGATGTAGACTATGGAACTGGATGGACACACATTGGTTATCTTGCTTCTCAACTATGCGAGTATTTGCACCGACTAATTGTCACAGGAGATATCTTAGAGGTCTATGTTCAGCATATCAAGTATAGGGTTGACTTTTTTAAAATAAGATTTTATCAAAAAATTTTCATAAAGCGATGTGAGTGGGAGACTCAAGTGGTAAGGAAGAGCACGAGTGTACGTTGACAGATGTTTGTGATATAATTGTAACTGACTAGGTTTAGCAAGTTATAGAAATGATCTTATTTCAATTCGGTAACTTTTTAGATTTTCATAAACAAAAACTAGGTTAAAGGGGAAGTCAAGTCCGTAATGTAAACAAACGGTTTGTTTACATTTTGAACTGCTGTATTTTATAAAATATGATGTACTGTCTGAATATCTAACACCATTTTGGTTCGTTATGCTTCTACATGAATATGAAATAGAGTTTGTGTTCAGAAAAATTCGAAACATTCAAAATTTGGGCAATGTTTACCTCAGAGGGCCCTCTATTGTTATGCGCAGAACCGATGCGCAGAACGGACTTGACCTCCCCTTTAATCATAAGTGGGTGTGCACAATTAAAATAAAAAAGTCTGTCATGCACACTCATGCAATTAAGACAAGTATATAATTGTAACATGTGCTGTACTAAATGAAGAAATAAATAGTTTGTACATTCACTTGACCAACTTTGTGAGTAATTTTTATTTTTCATTAAAATTAATGCAACAATAAAACAAAAATATGTCTAATTATATACATATTGATCAAAGGTCCCACAATAACATGCTGCTGATACTTTGTGGTACATTACATGAGAATACAAAAAAACCTGCATATAATTGCACCTATCAATGTCAAGCCCCAGAGGGGGTGGGCATATGTGGGGTATTTGATCATCAATTGCATCCCCACTCTGGGGATTTTGATTAGCATTTTGGGCCTGAGTTAGGGCAATTTGAACCAAACTGACTTTTATTAATATAGTATTTATTGCAATTTATTGCAAAATGGTGGGGTGTTTGACCAATATTTATTACCTAACAGTGGGGCATTTGATTGAAAATTTGCTCAAAAAATCAAATGCCCCACACATATGCCGACCCCACCCCCTCTCTGGGGATTAACATTGAAAGAACCACCATTTCTCAAACTTTATCTGAATTAGTTGTAACATCATTACAAAATACTGTTAAAAAAAGGCCAAGTGGGCCTTCACTCCTATAAAGGGCATTCTATCCAATGGCATCAGACCAACATCTCCATGGCGTTGTTCTCCAAAGCATCGAGCAGTGTGATAAATCGGTTGTCTTTTTGACCAGCATGAAGTACAGACATAGCCTTGGCAACAAGTGGGAGAAAATTTTGAGGGACAAATTTAGCATCTAAACCAGGGTTAACTTTTACCAGCCATTTTTGAAACAGGTGCATGGATGAGTAGTTATTCTGGTTGTCGCTGGGTTAGTTTTGAAAATCCAGAAGTCATACCAATAACATAACCAGAAAGGTGAACAAGGTTTTGGTCACTCGATGGAGAGACAATCATAGCATCGGAGATATTGCAGATGTAGAAGTTACCTCCAAATTTAATGATGATGCTTAATTCTTGCAGACAAAATCATTGACAAAAATAGAATCCAGCCAAAATCACGAATCTCAAATCTAAAACATCAGACAAACAATAAATTTCACTTGTAAAATATTGTTACGGAAGGGCTTTAATTATTTGCACACTTTAACTGCAATATATACAATCCATAATATATCGAAACTTCTATAATATATCACACTTCTTTAGAAAAAAACGAGTAATAGCAGTTCATTATCGATCTGAGTGACAAGGCAACATATTTTACAGAGGGCTATATTCAACGGTGAATATCTCGAAAACGGTTGCGGGACCGAGGGGGGCCGGCCGGATAGAATTAAAGATTATACTTTTGTTTAACTAATCGTGAAAAAATAGCGAAATCGAACCGTGGAAATTTGAGATTTTTGTCTTCAAAGATTGTTGACAGAAACGCCATTAAATTACATCGCGACGGCATAGCGCCTAAAGTGAGAGGTCAAAATAAACTGGAAAATAACGCTTACCTTTCAAGATACCGTCCCAATGGGTAGATTCACTGTTGTAAAAGTAGTATCGCGTGAAATTTCCAAAAAAATGTGCATAACAATATGAAAAAAGTCGATATTTATGAGCCCTATGTAAATTTTGAATGCCAAAAGCTTCATGCGAGCATGAGGAAAATGGCGCAATCTGATTGGTCGAGAGATTCGCCCAGATTCGCCTAATTAGCTGTCCAACCTCCTCTGGCTCTCAACCAGTCGATCAACACAGGGATATGTAATGCCTGGCTCAAACTGCGTTTTTACGGATGTTCGACAAGTGAAAAATATAAACTTTCGTTATTTCGAATCACTACTGTAGCCTCCTCAGACAGCGACCATACGAAATCTTTGAAGTAAAATAAGCGAGAAGAATGACTTCGTTTAATATTAACACAGTTAAGAACGAGAGAATCGACGCCTGAGTTACAGAGGAGGATTGACGCTAACAATAATTATATTTGCGAGCTTCATTTTAAGTAAGAATGTATTTTAACAGGTGCGTATTTTCTGTGGAAAAGCATACATATCTTACAAATGTCTGTAATTATATGAACATACAGAGTGTGTTTTGCTCATTATTCATTTTTCTGAACAAATAAAAATTTACATCTTTCAGAAGTAAGGAAAACGTTGGTTACTGACAGCGTTCCACTGAAAGACTGCCGGATAGAAGCCATGAATTACCCAAAGGCGAGCGCCGAAAACTCGTGCGAAATGAGCGTGAAATTTCCCATGAATTCCGGTGTAAGACACGGCGACGACTTCAAAAGTGCAGTCTATCAAGGAACTGTAATATTTAACTTGCTAGCTGAGTATATTTGTTTGGTACCTTAAGATACAAAATTTAGAACATACACATTTTTTTATTCGATTGCATAAATGTGCTCAGTGGGCAGGCTATATATATATATATATATATATATATATATATATATATATATATATATATATATATATATATATATATATATATATATATATATATATATATATATATATATATATATATATATATATATGGATATACAAAATACCTGTACTATACCTTTCATATAATTTTCAGTCATATACTGTAGGTGTAACTGTTAGGGTTACAATACAATGTGGCGAACATTGATGTGGTCAAAAATATTTCAAATGCTCTTTCTTTCATACAAATCTGACATAGCATATCTGCATGGTCTGTCGTATAATTGATACAACAACACTGCATGCAGGCAAAAAATTTCTTGATCTTGTACAATGTCAGGTCGATTCAGATACAATTGTGATATATTGCAAAGGTTTATTATATGTCAATTTTTGACAAGTCTAGCAAAGAATGAACAGATTAAACAAGTGTTTACATTACATGGTTATACATCATCTCAGTGATATCATAAGTTGAAAAATTTGTATGGGCAATAACCCGTAAAAATCTTCTAACATTTTGTCCTCATTTTTCACGAGGAAAGACTTGTTCTTACTTGACGATTCCTTCGAATTCTTGAGAGCAGAATTTTTGTCAGGTCCGAATAAGTCTTCTTTTATTAGCTTTGTTTTAATTTCGTAAGTACTAGATTCTCTTTCGAAAGACGCGTTCCCTGTTCGGCAGATTTTGTTGTGCTCGAAGATATTAAATCAGCTTAAATCGACAGCATCATGATGCTTTGAGTTTGTGTTTTTCGTCAAGCCTCCCGTTTTGACTTGCAGATTTTCGTGTATTGGGGGCAGGGAAACAATTTTTACCCTCATTTTCGCTTATAGCCTCGACCAATTCAGCGTTGTCTTCGTCCCTTTCTGTCTATCAACAACAGAAACATCGAGGTTATATATAATTATATAGTAGATTAAGTCACTTGACGTTTCGAACTCTACGTCTTCAACAACAATGTCTGGCTCGCAAAACTCCACATCTCCCTCGTTAGCCAGGTCATAGTCTTGTTTACGTTCCGTTTCATTCTCCATAATGTTTTCGTGGCATTTGAGCCACAAGTCAGGAAATTGTATAGGATTTCATACAGCGCTATTGTAATTTGACATTGTAATTTATAGTGTCGCGCCATTTGTGCGATGCACGATATTGGTCACGTGACATAATTTTTTGCCTGTTCTCAACATAAATTTTCGCTCCCTTTGAAGTTTGCCGGCTAGCCTAACCAGTCTTCTTCTATTAACTGTGGTTGAAAAACAAGGCCCTGGGATCGAGGTTGGTTGAAAAAATAACATAGAATCCATGTAATTTTGCATGCAGCTAGCCGAAATCCATGGATACATGCATTATAAACCACTGTAAATGTGACCGCCTTAAACTACAATCAGTAACAAAAAGGCACATGTCCAAAGGCCGTTCGGCGTAATAAACACTACCCTCCCTCCCTCACCCTGAACAATGCTGGATCGATGGCAAGCAACATTGTGTGCAAGTTTTTTTCCGCACAACATTGAACGTGAGGCGCGAGAGGGTGGGTGGTGGTCGATTATGTTGTAAACGTACGCTTATTTTTACTATTTTGTCCAAAGTATTTTGTCACGTGAAGTCATTTTAGCGTAATTTTTGTCCAGTCTGTTGTATTTTTTAGGCTCAGGTGCCAATTCATAAAATTTAGTTTTAAAATCGAAACCTAACAACATTAGTTGAAATACAAATGTTCAACATTTTGGGTTAGATTGTGGCCAAATTTAAGATGGTTGTTGTTTGTAGCTTGTTGCTTGTCGTCGGTCGTAGATCGGTCGTCTATTTGTTTGTTTTATGCTTGCTTGTTTGCTCGCCCGTTCGTTCATTTATTCGTTCGTTCGTTCGTTCGTCCGTCCGTCCGTCCGTCCGTCCGTCCGTCCGTCCGTCCGTTCGTTCGTTCGTTCGTTCGTTCGTTCGTTCGTTCGTTCGTTCGTCCGTCCGTCCGTCCGTCCGTCCGTCCGTCCGTTCGTTCTTTTGTTTTTGCTTGTTTTTCGGGTGTTATTTTGTTTCTTGTCTTTTGTTGTTTGTTGTTTGCTAGTTAATTGTTATTTGTTGTTCGTTTATACCGTAGAATGCATGATAACTTGTCAATATAAATAACCGTAGATGGTTAATTATAAGCACAAAATGTTTGTCACATGAAATTGAATTTCAGTTTTCTTCAAATTTCAGCAAAGATCTTCAGATTTTGACGAGCACTCGCCACTTGGTACATTTCAACTTGCAGATTGCTTTAGGATTGACGCAGCTCGTTTTTCTCACCGGAGAATATGCCACACGTAATGAGGTTAGTAATTTAATCTGCTTTAAACCGCGGTTATGCGATGTAGAGCTTTGCTGAAAGCTGAAAGATTCGAAAGGTTCGTTTTTTAGCGCGGCGAGTCGGCACAGAGCATGCGCAAAATAACAGGCACATTTATTTATGTCGCTGTTTCCTTTCTGAGAAATAACAAATGTTGCCCGAAATTTATTTATTTAAGGAAAGATTTATTTTGTTATTTTCGTGCGCAAACAAACTAACTTTTTCTGATAATTATATTTCAGAATACTCTAAAAGACTAAAAACACTGGTTAAAACTTCCTGTTAAACCTTGAAATAACACCATTTGGGCTAATGTCTGGTTTCTATCCAGATGCCGGTTGTTCAAAATGCGAATAACTTAAATGTAACACTGTGGCCCACCAGGATAACCAGAAAACTTCCAGTGTGCCGCCCCCAAAAAATTGTGTACGAAATGGGCCCAAAGAAGCCCCTCCAATCTTTGACAGCGGGCCCTTCAAGTGTTATTGTTTAGTGGCCCTTTCAAAGACCCATGCCACTCCTGATTAAAGATTGGGTACAGTCCGGTCTGCGCATGCGCACACAGGAATCGCCTGCCGTGATATAAACACTTTAATGAGGTTTTTATGTCAATTTATGTTCTTGCAAAGCCTGATTCGTGTATCATGATCATTTATTATACTGGAGAAGCATGAAAATATAAATAGCTGTCGAATAAAGTTCAATATTTTCAATACCGAAATGTAAACAAAGGCTTTGCTTGCATACGTACTGTACACTACCTTTAAATAATATCCTAGAAAATACATGCATGCACGAACCCTCACCTTGCTGACAAAACCATTGTATTTTCCGAACATGTAGTATCTAAACTAGTTGTCATGATAGCACGATAATTTTTAAAGAATATTTTTACAAACGAAAACCCCCCTTAAAATATCACTTTTAATTACAAAATTATCAAATTCCCAGACATATATATGTCAGGTATGTTATCATACGTAATATTAGTTTCAATGTAAGGTAAAATTAAACGACAAATGCTTCGCAAAACGTTTTAAAATATTCTTTATAAAACTAAACTGCCTTTATCGATAAACTTTGAGTTTGAAATAAAATGATAACTTGGCTTTCTTTTTTATTTAAGAAATTTAATATAATATAAAAGGATAATCAGTAAAGATACACTGAAATTATATACTTTCTAAGCCTGTCAAACAGGTGGGAAATTTGTGTGCGCATGCGCTACATTTTGCGCGGTTTAAGAGTAAATACAGTAATTTGCGCGGTTTGCGCGAGTAAATACAGTAATTTGATTTTTGAGCGTTTTATTTGCGTTTTTGTCTCGTTTTCCCCGCTAACCAAAAAATTGTTAATGCATTGCATTGTTGGGAAGGCGAGGAAGGTATGAGAACATTCACAGGCTAAAAATATTTATGAAATTGCAACTTTTGCGTAACATTATATATCGGAACTGCCTCGGATTCCGATGGAAATGTCCAATAATTCCTACTATTCCGTATTTTCAGATGAATGAATTATCTCCCAAAATGAAGGATATGCTTTAAGGAGTAGTTTAAACCATATTTGGTTTTGAGGCTGTCGGCTAGATTTTAAAATATTTTATTTTTTTTTAATTCATTGTACTAACCTTCACCCCCCATAAATCACCCCGTATTAAATTGGAGAGAGATGGAAACGTATTCGCATGATTTCAAAACTGCTCATATTTTCTGAATCAATAGACTCAATCTTTCAACGAATATGCTTTTACGAACAGGATTAGAAAGCACATGCCAATTTCTAGCGGCATATCCAGAGGCACCTATTCAGACTACTACAGACTACATTAGACGGTTGTGCCGTTTTTGATATCAACCGTATTTTCATATGAAAAATACTTTGATTAGTGAATGAAGAAATCTTTCAAGAATCATTTAGAGATAGTCTCGTTTTGAGGCTCTCGACTAGATTTTTTACAATCTTAAGTTGAAATTTTAGCTGTTCCCTATTTTTAGCAAAATCACGATTTTTGCACTAAGTGTTTTCAAGGATCTAATCATAAATAAACGTTCCAAAGATATTTCTGAGTAGTAAAATGCGTTAAAAGCAAATTTTCAACCCACCCTGAGTTTATTTTTTTAATATCATCTGTCCAGGCAGTGAAAACAACTTGCATCTTCGAAAAAAGTTAAATTTCGTCAATATTTCGTCGTATAAATAAATAGTTCATAATTGTCCGATTTCAGTTTAAAGTCTTTTATCCAGGACATTTTTCAATAGCCTTTGAACAAACGAACTTAAATTCTAGCACAACCACTGTTTTCTTCCCAAACGAGAAGGCCAAAAACTTGCTTTTGCTCATTTTAATAATTTAAAACAAAATTTTCGCTGGCGCCCGCAATTTACTGACCAGCGACAGCAAATTGCCCACCTATTAAGCCTGTCTCGTTTCATTATACACAAAGATCTGCTTTTAAAGCAATTATAAAGGAAACATTACATCAATATTTAAAACAAACTTACCTTCGTTAACGTCGGCGCCTTTGCTCCCTTCTTTTAGCCGATTCTTTTGGCTTTTTTTCTCTAAAAGCTTTTGAAATTTACAAAATCTTTCAAAAATGAAATATATTTACAAGAAATCATCATATCAAGAAAGGTTTGCTCTTGTCATGCAGTCGTTATAATGCAAATTTTCAATTGGACCAATCAGTGTTCGCTATTCATGACAGTCCGCTATATTATTAGGAGATCAGTGAGGATGACCACCCACGGTTGGTCACCCACGCCCATGATCATTGATGATGAACTTTAGACTTCACTCTTCGCTAATGCTTTTAGTGCTTTCCTTTCGGGGTGTAAATTAAAGTGCTTTACTTTCTCGGGGGGGGGGGGCGGAATTACTATCTGTGCACGGCGCTCCCATAGATATCTTATATACACTAGATAGCGCATCTCTTTTAGTAAAATTGAAGCCAAGAATATTCCAGCGGTTACCCCCATTTGAATAGATGGCGGCCATGTTGGAGTTTCCCACTCGCTAATAAACGCTTAGAAAACAACAATAACTTTCACCATTTGAATAGTCTGAAAATGTATTTGGAATAGGTTTAACCCAATGTTTAAGTTCCCTGTTTAAGAAATAGAAAGCATACGAGTCTTCTCATTTCACTGGAATATCCTGAGTCTGCAATCACGGTTTCAATTTTTGAATTACAGAATAGTTAGATGCACTATCTAGTGTATATAAGATATCTATGGGCGCTCCGCGCCCTTGGTTTGGGGATTATAATTCGTTGAGGATTTACAGCCCGAATGGAAATTGATGCACCTTTAATAGAATTTTGCATACTTCTCTATTATATTGGACCAATAATTCTCTATCACGAAGAACCATATGTGATTCGTCCAACATAACTTAGAAATATGTTAAATCCTATTAAAAGGGAAAATGTGGTGAATTAAAACTGGTGGACTGATCAACACCAAATGTGTCTCCGATAACCTGTAGGAAGCTACCACTTGAAAGAAGCCGTACGTCGGGAATCAATGCAAAATTTCTGTCAGTGACGCGAACAAGGTCATCGTGTAGTAAATTTGTGGTGTAATTTATTGCTTGGCTATCAAATCTGTACCAAATTTGCAATTCTGCATCGTCAAGGAATGTTCAAGTTATTGTGACAATATTGGGTTCTCTGCGCGGAAAATTCCATATCCGCCATGATATTTTGTAACACAGGAATAAAAAGTTAATCCACCTATAGCTAGGTGGGTTTTAAAATGTCATCAATTTTAACCAGGATCAAGGCTAATAGAGCTTTGGGCAACGTAAATTAGCCCATAGTTAAAAGTTAACCCGGCATGGGTTAGGAGATTTTAACCCAGGATTAGCGCTAATCGCCTTTTGAACAACCAGCCCCAGGAATCTGGTTAGTATGACCAGAACGTCTTTGTTGATATAACCATGCAGGCAATGTTAGGTGGATAACTAACATGCAAGGACGCTTGTTATTTATCCACCTAACATAGTTTGGTTAATTTAACCAGGAAGAAGTCCCGACCAAATTAACCAGGTTTCCGTGAAGTCTACGTACTGAACTCTAAGTCTATACTTAAGGAGACTAGTCCCTACAGTTCCCTATAGGTCTAGGGCTTTTAGGCGATTTATTTAGCAGAATTTGCAGTCGTCATTATCGCGTCCCGCGCGATAACAAATTTAATAAAGGTTATATATTAAAGAAAGCTATTGTAGATAACTGTAAATATTTCGAATTAAAATATAAAAAATAGCAATTAAAGAATTTTTCTTCCTTTGAAAATACCGCAAGCGACAACGAACCAAGGTCTTTCCACCCCAAGAAACCTAAACCAGGACGGACACGAAATTCTGGAACCGCACAGCTTTAATTATACGAAGGAAAGTTTTGTATGCTATTACAATATCGTCTTAAAATTAATTTTTTTTAACTTTGTGTGATAGTTTGCGTTAAAAATAAAACTAATTGCCTTTATTACAAGAAATATATTGCGTTTTTCGCCTCCGAACAATTTCGGTCATATATATCTAAATATTATTTCAATTTCATATCAGTAACTGAAAAGCAATAGGCTTATTTGGTTTGAAGCAATTTTTGAAATTGGTAAAATTCTGAATTTATACTATATGTATATTATTTAATAGGTCCTTTTAGGGACAAGTCATTATTGCCGGGTAGGGGGCCGGAGGAAATTTTCATGAATAGTAAAAATTTTTCATGACCCCTTATTTTCTAACAAAATCATTTTATCCTCCCCCCCCCTTATTGAGGCAACATATTTCATAGCCCCCCCCCCCCAATTCTGAATTCAATGACTCTAAGTCAGTTTTGTAAGCATTTTTCTTGCCCTCATACTCAGTTTATTTGCAGCTGTAAAGAATATTGTAAATATTGAAAATGATAGCCAAGTAGATAATTCAGACTTTATACCTGAAAGTTGTTGGCCCTCAAACAAAAAACCCACACATCAGACCTATACTTTTACTAATTGAAAAAAATACATTTGTGTCTGGTGGAAGCATTATATTGAAGAGATGGCAGAAGAGACTGTAAAAAACATGCAGAAACAGAACATGCCAAAGAGGTCCACTAGGTCCTTTAGGTTCAATGTATTGGGCATTACTGTACGTTCAATGTTTGTATATGTATACTTTATATATCCATTACTCTTTTGATATTACATGTTACAAACTATTCCATAGATTTTATTTTTTGCCCCCCCCCTGCACTGGTCAAAATATTTTCTGCCTCCCCCCCTGCACTGGTCAAAAATTTTTTGTGGCCCCTCTAAATTTCCTCCGGTCCCCTACCCGGCATTAATAATGACTGGTCCCTTACCTATCTCAAATTGGAAAGCTGTCGTCCAAACTGCTTAATAAATTAATAAATGTAAATAAGTAAAATTAGTTAATTATAACACAAAATACTTGCGATATAACCACAATGAGGCTGATAGCCATGTTGTAGTTGACTTGTCTTCTTTCTTTCTTTCTTTAAACAATATATAATAAAGTTTAAATTGGAAATTGTATGAAAAATGTGAATTTAATGTAATTATACATACAAATTGCCCTATGTCATTTTTATAGGCAGCTTGTAAAGTCGTGTCGATCTTGGCGCATTACTTTTCTATGGCTGGTTTTATATGGATTCTCCTTGAAGCTGTATTGCTGTATCTAAAATTAATTTCAGGTATGGTGGGGAGTTTGTGAGAATGAAGAACTTCTTGATATTTGGTTGGGGTATGGTTTATGTCTGTAAAGATATATGTATGACATCATTATCTAGTCATTTATGATTTGAATGTTTAGCGTATGTCAAAGTTTGCATGAACATGCACTTATACGGACATATAAGTAGTGCACAGAAGAGGTGTTCTGGATCGAGTCTTCAGGGTCAGAATTGATTTAAAACATAATCATAGCCCCACTTTATGATCTCTTCCTGAAAGCGATAAAACTGGTATCACCTCACTCAGATTATGATAACATGTTTATCACATACTTGCATGTGCCCCAATGGCGGGCAATGCACCAACTTAACATGTGGAACTGAACAAAAACAAAGAAAGGATAACTTTTCGTTGTATAGCGGCCAGTTCCATTCTGTTTTCCCTTTGTATTGTCATTTTGTTTTGATAAAGCGGTCACCATCGACTATAAACACGAACCGAGTCAGCCATCTTTGTTTTAACACTGACAATTACAGGGTGTGTGAGAGAAACTGGACAATTTTGAAACGGCTCTCAATTTCACAAACCCATTCATGTCATGAAATTTTTGATAAATATATATTGTTCTTATAATGTACTGTAGAATAAACAAAACATTTTCGTAACGATAAATTTTCCAGGGGGAGGTGTCTTTCTTAAGTTAGAGTAATACGAGCCACAAAATTGCTGCAACGTGGAACAAAATCTGATTTCAACGCATGTTAAGCAGAAATGTTGACACACGTTGCCTCGTGATTTGTAATTTATGTGTAAACATTTTCAATTAAGATGCGTAGAAATCAGATTTTGTTGCAAGTTGCAGCAATTTTGTTGCCCGTATTACTCCTCCATTAGCAGCATTAGAAATAGCTTGCGCGCTAAATTTAAAAGTTTAAAACGCATTTTAAGTTCATGAGTGAGAAATTTATTATGTATTCTATTAATGATCCAAATATCAGAAAATTTGCTCAATTTTAAGTCCTTTAATATAGTGCTCAAACTGTTATTTTTGGCACCGATGCCTTTCACGCATTTTTAATTCATATATTTACCTAAATTGCGTATTGTTATGTCAAAAAAGTAAAATAACAATATGTAATTAGGTAAATGCATGAATTAAGCACGCATGAAAGGCATTGGTGCCAAAAAATGAAAGTTTCAGCAGCTATTTTAATTAAAGACTTAAAATTCAGCAAATTTTTTGATATTTGTAATATTAATAAAACACATGACAAATTTCTCGCCCATGAACTCAAAAGGCGTTTTAACCTTTTAAATTTCGCCCGTAAGCTATTTCTAATGCTGCTAAAAAGAGACACTCCCCCTTTTTTAACACTTGTTTCTATGAGAATTTTTCTAATAACTAATATTTTTCTAAAAATAAACAGGATTCCCTGTACTGATAGTGTGTCTATCTGCTGCGATAAAGATTGATGCTTATGGTACGGATCAATGGTAACCGAAATTTTAATTTGATTATATTCAAGAGCGACAATTTATTTTCCAAAAAAGTAAGAAGACGAAGTCAGGCAAACGAACGTGATTTATTATAGATTATATAACGAATGTCCAAAAAGTGAGGAGACG
>CACRXK020005603.1:17145-27550 GCA_902702795.2 Paramuricea clavata
CCCCCCCCCCCCCTCGTTCCCCACAGTATTGATGGCCTTGAGTATATTTGAGCGTTTCATCATCACAGATAGTTAAAATATCCAACGTTTAGCTCAATTGTTGAACATAATACATGTTATAGCGTTCTATGTAATTTTCTTCAGGTGTTGGCTTTCTTACAAAGATGGATTTTTGTGGGTATTCTTTGCACCAGTGGTCATCATAACATCAGTATGGTTCTGTATATAACTTTTTTTAACTTATTGTGTATGAGAGAAACGTATGAGAAGCGTATGAAAATTAATGAAGAAACTTTCATACGCACAAAAATCACTTGAAATTCAACGTACCGTACATCTGGCGTACCTCCGTGTTCCTCGTGTGCCTAGAATATGGCATGGCCTATCGAAGGGGAGATGGCTGTGAAACTCATTAGAATAACAATATAACTCATTAACTACGTTAGTCAACGTTTATTCATAAATCTGGTCCTTTCACTGTCACGTGTGTATTGTATTTTTACCAAATCAACCAATAGCAATTTCCAGTTTCCCTATTGTTCGAGTCACGGATAGGTGACTTTCCTAAAACATTGCAATTGGTTAGTTGGGCAAAAATACAATACACACGTGACGGTGAAGGACCAGATTTATGAATAAACGTTGACCAACATAGATAACGAGTTATATTGTTATTCTAATGAGTTTCACAGCCATCTCCCCTTCGATAGGCTATGAATATGCTTAGCTCATAAACTATACGTCCGAATACGCACAAAATTTTTAAGCATGCTTAATAATATAAAAATGTTCCTGTCTCGCCGGGCCTCGCCGTATGCCAGTGTATGCCACTGTATGCCAGTGTATGTCACCGTATGCGACCGTGCTTGAAGTATACAACCTATTCCTAACGTTCCCCTTGCGTATGTCAGCGTATACTATGCAGCGTATGAGTGATATTTTCATAGGCTGGCATACGCTAGTACGATATGTAATAGTGTGACAAGACTTTAAGCAAGAAGATAAGTTTTCGAAGAAAAGCGACTGTATAACAGAAAGAGCGGCAGCAAGGCCACAGTTACACGATACCGGATTACTCTTGTAGCAGATTATTTTCCATACAAGATGTGCATTTTGGTTACACGATACCATGACAATCGGGTGCGTGGCACTGCCTATATAAAGAATCAGTCCAATTTGGAAGTAATATGAAAATTAATCCGGTACGTCCCGAGCACAGTGTAACTGGTCGAATCCGTACATTCTGCCAAATTGGATTCGTTGTTCCACTTTCAGAAAGCGTTTTCCTATTTAGGGAGCATTAAGTTGATTTTCTAAAAAAATAATGTTATTGCATGGCCAGTTTTTAGTATTAAGTTAATATATTTTGGTTTTAGTTTGGATTGTCGGTATCTGTCAATTTTGCGGATAAAAAAAGTTGATACTTTTTCCCCTTTATACTGACATTAAAAGTAACAGTGACAGTAACAGCAACAGTATGACACTAATAGATAATACAGCAGAATGTTCATGCAGCAACACCAAATTAACGAACAGTTTAATTTAAAATTCATTATTAAATTAACGAATATTCGACAATGATTGTCCATAGGTAACTCTTATTACAGTTATTACCGTGGCTCGTATCATTGTTTCGAAGTTGCATGAAGCTGATACCAAGAAAAAGATAATGTAAGTTACATTATTTTTATTGACATTATGACATTCACAGTTAATGTTATTTGGTTAAAGATTGCCTCAATTCACTGCTAATGACGTACATGAAATAAATTTTCAATCCCGATTGGCTGAATGCAATGCGATTTTAAGTAAATACACTGATGGAGAAATAAGGAAATACAGTTTTATCACCAAAGAATCCAAGAACCAGTTTGAGCGAAGAAACAACCCAACACGACTGTCTACTTGACAAAGCGAAGATTTTTACTTTTTTGACTCGTACATGTTTTATCTAAATTTCAGTTATTTCACTCGAAACCAAGCTATTATTACCTAGCCAAATATATAAAATCGTATTGATTGCCCTGCACTCGTACCACAAAACGAACATAGATTAGTTTCGCAATATAACGTCTTGAGATTTAACATAGCTGTAACTTCAATGTATGATGTACATTTGGAATTAAGGTATATTCCATCACATATTCTCGACTATAGTTCTGCCGCCCGTGGTGTTATTATTTTATTCCCTACTCTTGGCCTTTCCTGGGGATTCAGTGTTATCGCAGTCAATCATGATGCCTTAGTCTGGAAATATCTCTTCGCAATATTTGCTTTGTTGCAGGTAAGAGAGAAATCCATTTCACATGTGTAATTTTTAGTGGAATTGAAAATTTCACATGTGAAAATGCCCATTTCGTAAAAGGCTCATGTCAAAATTAATTTTACATGTGAAATTATTATTTATTATGTGAAATTATTATTTCTTATGTGCTTGGTGCATGTACTACTATCGGGCTACCTCCTCCGCAGGCCTTTCAAAAAAATAAAATTGGTGGGAAACGAACGGAAAGGCCTGTTCACTAATTCTCCAAAATGGCGGGAGCCACAAACCAAATTATACTCATTTTACCGGAACAATATTATTATTAAAGTCTTCTTCTTAACTACTTCTGATAGACCGCTTTTCGTATCCGCAATGTACATAAAAACAGTGAACAAACAAGCATGCAATGATTTATAAAGAGAAGCAGATAAATATCAGTTTATAATTTGCATATTACAAACACGCAGCGCTTTTATGTAACATATGCAGGCATGCGGCCGTTTATCCACGAAATTTATTCCACTTATATTATTTTGTCTTTTATATAGTGTAACTGTTCAAATGCGTGTGTATAATGTCAAAACATCCCATTTGGCCAAATGATAGATTCACAACGTCTATTATCACTGTCGCTTGTGCTTGTAAAACCTTTCATTCTTTGAATCTCCTCGTCGCTTTTATCGGCCATAACTGCCAAGATTTATTTAGAAAATACTCGCAAAACGGGATTGCTAAAGATTGGCAGACGATGTGCCATATTTTTGAAGAGATGTGATCCAGCCGAGTAACAACACTATAAAGGCGGTTATCCAGTCCTCGCACGAAATTCCTCGCAGCTCGCTGCGAGTGCTTGCATCTAATTAAAATTAACGGTTTAGCATTGTGATTGGATGAAAGTGCTCATGGATCACTCGCAGCGAGCTGCGAGGAGCTTCGTGCCAGGACTGGAAATCCGCCTTAAGCCATGTAATCGACATGTTATTCTGCAGGCCTTACAACTACGCAAGCCTTCGTCTCAAATTTCAGATTTCAGATTTTATGCGAACGGGCATACTCATGACGGGCGGTATGGCCTGCGGAGGAGGAAGACTATTCTGAATGTAGTTAGGACAGGATAGCACATAATTAACGACAATGGCAATGACGGTCTTATTGGTGAGACCAACACAAATCCAAAGCTATTAAAATAAGTATGAGTCCACAGCGAGAGTCCACAGCGAGAATCGGACCTTCGATCTACGAGGTCAAAGGCGCTTGTCTTACGATTAATTGCGCCCCCCAAGGCGCGCTAAATATTCAAAAACTAATTAGAAAAATTATGACGCGTTCCATCTTTCAATTTAAATTGGAAACAATATTTTAATTTAATAGCTTCATCGTAAAATTAATTCAAAGCGTAAGGATTCGATTTGGAAAGAATTTGACAGATTTAAACTAGTCTACCTCTCCTCATAAAATTTAAATTAGTCCAGCTTCAATTTTGGCTCATTGAATTCAAATGGATGCTCTGAGTTGACCTGCCTTCGACATGCGGTATTTTCGCCGCTATATTCTTCACCAATTTAGTAATTAAATGTGCATGTATGTGCAGCAAAGTTCAGTCGGGGAGGAATTTATAAATCTCAAATGAAAACAGTTTAGAATTTTAAACCTGTCTGACCAGATTAAATGCAATTAGCTTAGCTAGTTAATTAAGTAAGCAATTCTCTTTGGCTTATATGGGCTGAAATTTTGCATTGAACTTTGAATGTTGTAGATAAGTTTTCATCTAAACGTAGTTCACGCTATTTTATTTCCAGCTACTCGGATAAGGTATTACATTTAGGGTCTGAATTAGTAATTACTGTATATATAATGAACTGATTTTTACCGTTTCACAGGGATTTTTCATTTTTCTTATTTATGGAGTTTGCAACACAGAGGTAGGTTGGTCTACTTATACAGCAATAATACTATATTACTTATATATAGACCCTGTGGGATTCGGCGAAATATCCGAAGTGTAGGCCAAATAACTATCACTGAGGGTAATATTCATTCAAGAGAAATATCATCACTTAGCTTAGGGTAACATTTCGCCAAATCCCCCACGTAAGCAGAGGATCTACAAATTATGTATTATATACCGTAAATGAAAAGCCTCCAAGTTATCAAAAGCAACGTGCATGCATTCCGCCAACTTGAATATGCATTCGATATGCATGCGTCACAAGTAGGGTAAAACGCGAAATTTTTATCTACAAGCATGTCATCACTATGAAACTCGACTTTCCGAAATCCTTTTAGTACTGAATTAACTCAAAACATTTTAAGAAACTTTTCGAAGAAACGTAGTCCCACATGAAGAAGTTTTAAAAAGTTTACCCTGCTTGTGTTAATTATAGGTCAATTGTAATACCAAAATGCACACTGTTTTTGGTCAGAATATTTCGAAAACCAAGCAAGGCACGAAAAAGATGTAAATGGTCTTCATATATAACTTTAAAGGTTCTTTCAAATAAGATAATGTTAATTTTTCTTGCCATAAATAAAGAACTTAGAAGAACTAAAAAAGACAAAGACGAACTATTTACAGTTTGTACGGATAGGAATTGAAAATTGATGTCAGAATATTACTTCGGTTACCGCTCGATCATTGACATTGGAACATTAACGCAAAATTCTTCAACTTTAATGTGAAATTTCAAATAGTTTTGAATTTTTCAAACAATATTTTTCACCTTCCCGCAGATTCGAACGGCAGTTGGTCGCAGAATGACCTATGATGTTAACCCTGTCACTTCCACGACACAGCACAGGTAATTAACGCAGGCTTTACTATATTGTAGAAACATAATTTTACATAGCCTCAATTTCAGATGGCCACTCTTGTGTCAAAATAATGCCCGTCTGAGGGCACTTGGCAAAAACCCAGTCCGCTCATGTCAATCACTACCCGAAAACCTGGTAATTATATATTTTGATCCGCTGAGAGCTATAATTATGATGCATAAGTTATGAGATTGTGTCAAAATTATACATATACCATAAACACAGCGAAATCCTATAACCTGTCAACTTTTCCTGTGGGAGGGAACTGGAGGCGGAGCACCCGGAGATAACCTGCACGACATTCCATAGAGCGTTGACAGACTCTTTTCACATGAGTTCGTAGCAGGAATCGAACCCTCGACCTCGAAGGTGAAAGGCGCTAGCAGGGCCGCACCTAGACGCGATAATTGGGGAGTATATTCATATATTCGTGTTCTGCCCGACAGATTTCTTTTGAAAGCGATTGTTTTTACGGTATATGTACATGAATATATGAATATACACGCCCCCCAATTATCGTGTCTAGTTACGGCCCTGGGCGTTAACTCTAAAGACTGCACCACCATGCACCGATATCTAGGATTGACAAGATTAACAGCCATCCTAATTAATGTTTATTACATGGAAGCGTATACTTTAACCTAAATATAACTTTTCTTTCTTGTTTTGTAAACATTTGGACAAATAGTGACTGTTTTATTAAAATATAGAATATCCAATTCTGTTCTTATAGGCAAAGGAATCCGAATATAGGCTCTTGATATATTCTATTGTATTCTTGAAACCTTTCATTAAACATTAACTACTATGAACTCTTTATGTTAAATCATTCTATAGTAAGTTAATTTCATCGTAAAATACATAGTATAGATAATTATACTATGTCTAATATTTCAAACCTGAAAATGAAGATTTAAATTAATTAAATTAGATTTCAAGTTCGACCAGTTGATTTATCCGTGGAGGTTTGAAATGACATCATATTAATGAAATATCATTACTCAAATAAAATGATTTAAATTTGAATAGATCCTGTACTGCAGGGTCTCCAAACCCCAAACTATTGAAATAACGTATTGTTAGAATTTGAATGCATCAGCACTCTGTTGAACCCACAAGTGGATAAAAGACTGACATCAGTAACTAGGTAAATTTTATGCATAAAGCGGAAACTGTTTAAGAAGCTGCTTTAAATTCCCAAGAGCAAAATATCATGCGCTTTACAAAGATATTTTAATTTCTTAATAAGTCAATAATTATGTAACATATGCACTCTGTCAATATTTTACGCATATAATTATAATGCATCTTTGTGTTCAGCATATTGCCGATCGAAGGTTTTGGGGTTTTGGGGACACCCTGTAGAAGCCTTAATTTCGACTGGATCAATTTACTTGTTTGCTAATTTACTCATGAATTTCAGATAATCTTGTATAAGCTCTTAATTTTAATCCGCTATAAACCTTTACATTTGTTATACTATAGCTGGCAAATACTCGGTTCACTTCTGTAAATCTTTTAAATTAAAGGACATTAGCAACCAAAATTTTTATTACTTATATCTATTAGGTATACTTGCGGAATATTTAATTTCATATTTTGGCCGGTTTGTCGCGTTTAGTTGCTGAGAAAATTTGATTGAATTTGAGAAAATTTGAACAGTTGTCCGCCATTTTGAAAATAAGCGCGTATGCTAATTTATGCCACAAAAGACATTATCTGACGTCATTGGCTGGGTAAACGAAATCTCATGACTATAAACAATACCGTGTATTACCACGCGTAGTGCATTTTGAGCCAAAACAAATGGCAGAAAAGTTTTACCAAGTATGTAACTTGTTTGTAACACTATTTCTCATAGCATATATCCTACTCCGTGTTAAATAAGCCCAGAAATTCGAGGGTAACAAGGCAAATACTAATGCAATATTTTATGATCAATTACCTGTATTGTAAATTGCGCCATTTCTTGCTTTTCCAGTCGCTCGATATGTTTTTATCTGATAGTGTAGACGATTGTAGTTGATTGCGAAGAGGCTAGTGTTGGTCAGTATAACGCTCAAAACGACATATTTTTAGCTAACATAACACGCACGCAATAGAATTCTCTCTTGTAGTTTTGGTGCTACCAAGCCAATGACGTTACAAAGTTCATTGACCTTCGAGATCATTTTTCAAAAATTTTTTCCAAGATGGCGGCGAAACTGGCCGAAACACAAAGTTTGCATGCATTTTACTCGTAGACTAAAATGTTCGAGAAGGAAATGATAATATTTTCATAGTTCGGTTGTCAAGTAGGATTGAAATAGCCAATAAAAATTTTCGTTGCCATTGTCCTTTAAATAACGTAATGAACGTGATTAAACTGAAACCAATTAAGGCTTTTACCATTTTGATGTAGTTTAATCTTACAATCAATTGTAAAGATTTTAGTAAAAAGGTTTGGTAAAAATAAGAATAAAATGTAAATTAAATTAATATTTAAAGAATAAAAGTTAAAATGTAAAATCGATCAAAATATTGAAAAATTTGAATTGTTTTGAAACTTTGAATACATTTCGTCTGGAAAGGTAACTTGTCTCCATGCAGAGACACCACGGGCTTTAGGACAAATTCAATTTGACAACAATAGTATTCTATCTAAATAATATGTTGCTTCTTTAAGTTCTATATCCATAAAACATTTACATATATGCAAATACTGTATATTTTCAAAATCCGCCATATTTATTTACATTAGAACCCAAGCTTTCGCGGTTCACACGAAATAATAACGTCGGTGATTTTCACTAATAATAAGAAGGTAGGATCATCCAATTATTTAATCGTTCGAAACGCGAGGAAACCATGCTTCCATATATGGCACAAACGTGTCTCCAACTTCCTTATATGGCACAAACGTGTCCCCAAAATATTTTATCAAAGCCGTTTTGATGTCATTTAAAGATTCCTCCCGCTTGAAACGATTTGAACAGGTCACGTGGTACAAAACCCAGACAGCTGATTGGGTTAGCGAGTGACAACGCCCACTTTAATCCTACCCTCTTATTATTAGTGAAAATCACCGACGTTAATATTTCGTGTGAACTGCGAAAGCTTGGGTTCTAATGTAAATAAATATGGCGGATTTTGAAAATATACAGTATTTGCATATATGTAAATGTTTTATGGATATAGAAGCGGGATATTGAACAGTTCAGGTGCCGTACACTTTATTTTAACTTCTATTTAGGTAGAATACTATTTTTGCCAAATTGAATTTGTCGTAAAGCCCGTGGAGACACCATAGCGAAGCCTTATTTCGGAATGAAATAATTCTGAACTCATGCAATATAGCCTAATACCACGAAAAACACGAGGGCGTGCGTCAGCCTTGACTGCAATCCTATAGTGTTTGTACTGGCCTCCATTTTTATTAAGACCAAAAAAACCTTCGATTTAATTAACGTATAAATGAGCAACCTACATGACGTTTTCAGTCGTTGGTTACGGACTCGTATTCCGTTCGTGTTCGTTATTGCTGCATTCGTGCTCACTCCTACATCATTCGTGTTCCATTCGTGTTCACTCGTGTTTAATTTGTATTCACTCGTGTTCCATTCGTGTTCACTCATGTTCAATTCCTGTTCACTCATGTTCAATTCCTGTTCACTCATGTTCCATTCGTGTTCACAAGTGTTTCATTCGTGCTCACCCGTGTTTCGTCCCTGTTCATCCGTGTTCCATTTGTGTTGGCTCATGATCATGCTCTATTCCTACCTTGCATGCATACCGTTCCAATATTTCGCCGATTTTGACATATATTTTGTAATTATTTCAAAACTGACGACGGCCAAGGCGTAAACATGAAATTAATACATTGACTGTAACTTGTATACCAACTGCAACGTAGAGAATCGCACTGTTTTAATCAAATGTTCGTGTTTTAGCAGACACTACTTTCGTATATTTATATTTCGAAAGAATGCTATCAATAAAGAACCCGCTTTATAGTCTTTTTTTAATAATAAGTCGAGTTTTCAAAAAGTAAGTTGTGTTGTGTGTGTATTTAAGCTATTAGCGTTTCACAGTTATTGCTCATAATGTTATTTATTTCTGTAAAATTAAACCATATTAATGTCACTTTACATGCATATATGCCAACAAAGCGAGCATTATTTTGTTTAAATAACGTACTATATAATTACGTCTTTTGCATAATGCGTACTAATTATGCATTTTGCATGTGAAATAGAAACATAGCTTTGGCTCTTATTGGTTAGTGACAAGTGAAAATTGAAGGGTTTCAGTTCATAACGTCACGAAACTGTTTTGTGCCATATGGTTGGGTTGACGTATTTGCCTTATCGTTTGTTCTGAAGCTTAAGCCATGCTCGGTTGCGAAAAAGGTTTATTTTACTTAGTCGGTGTTGGGTTGTTCTTTGGTTTTGCTTTTCAAATGGTAAGAATTGTGTTAAATATATTATTTAAGAATTATTGACAGGGATCGAGGGAAACAGTTTATGTTTTGTGGACGCGAGGCCGTCAATAAACAAATTTCGCTTACGGTTTGTTTATATACCCATGCAATTTACAACTTTAGATAACTCGGGCATGCCTAATAGACCTTTCCCCTTTTGAGTGAAATTTTGATCTAGACAAGTCTGGACAAAAATTTCATCACAGCTTGAAAGAGCATCACAAAATTAGTAATATTCCGAAGTTTCGTTGCGAAATGTTGTAAAATGCGGATAATATAGCCTTGCGAAATTTGCCGTTTTTCAGTCATTTTGCTTTACAAACGGTAAATTGATAATCAGATGATCAAACTGATCAAACTGCCTTGTGAGCACACTTCTACACCCATTTTCTACATCCAAAAGCATGGCGCCAAGCACGTACTTCACTGCAGGCTTCAACCCGTTTTATCATATTAAAAAACACGAGGGTGTCAACGCGAACATTTTCGATATAATAAACTTGCGAGCTAGTGGGAGGATTTTGAATAGATTTAAATATAACTACTTAACTCTTTTTCGTTCGGCGCTGAAATAACCAGGTCGAAACCGACCTGATATTTTGCAGGTTCATATCTTCGGTTCAGTGCATGCTATGTAGATGAAAATAACACCATTCGATTCTGTGAAAAAAATCCTATCGATAGTTATAATAAAATGTCAACATCATAGCGATTTACGACTTTTATAATTCATTAGATTACACAATATTCCCGAAAAATGTAAACAATGTAATAAAAGGCCGGTTTACACGACCAGTGTTTTGGGCACGGCACCCCTAAAAATGGGCACCCGTGCCCAAAATTTTAGGCACGGCACCTCTGCCTTTTGG
>CACRXK020005604.1:0-27542 GCA_902702795.2 Paramuricea clavata
GTAAGAACATTCTTTGAACAGGTTGATCCCTCGGAAACTTACAATGGACATGCTACTTTACCATACATCAAAGGAGTAACAGAACCTCTATCAAGAACACTAAGAAAACATAACATAAAAGTCCATAATAAACCTTTGAGAACCCTACAACGAGAATTCCCCTCAGTAAAACACAGACCTCCAACCGAAGAACAAACTAACGTCATCTACAAAATACCATGTAAAGATTGCCCTTGGAATTATATAGGTGAAACAGGCAGATCCCTAAAGACAAGAAAATCTGAACACGTCAGAAACGTAAAACAAAATAAAGATGGATCAAACATTGCTAAGCATGCATGGGACTGTGATCATGTAATTGATTTTGATAACTCGAAAGTCATAGACAAAGGGAAATTTCGGAACCGTCTAACTTTAGAATCATGGCATACAGCCAAAGACAAAAATGCTGATAACAACTCTAAGCTACTTCCTCGACAATACACAGCCTTAATAAGAAAATTGTAATATCACCTATCATATTTCAGATTGCACATACACATACGTCACGTTTAGTTTCAATTTACATGTATATTATATAGTTTTAGCGTCCTTGTATCATATTGTATATACACCCGTTGAAGGCTACAGACTGGTAGCCGAAAGCTTGTGATTAATAAATATATTAACCAGAGAACGTCTCATCTTTTTATTATGTCTAATCCTGGTTACACATCTAAGATTTTTAAGGCCAGCCTTGTCTACCAATTTTTGTAGCAAACTGCGAAATTCGAGCACAGTAGTCTGTCATGATACCTTTGTTTGATGTTGAACTGTACCTTACCATGCACAAATTCTTTGTCTCAACTTCATTAAATATTATGCATCGTGGTTGCACGTTTCATCTCAGCTCTCCCTATCGGATGATTACTTTATTACACGAAAATCCAATTAGCTCATTCACCGCGACCGTAACATAAATATAACACAATGACTTCTGCTCAGTATCCAGACCATCATTTCTTGATTGACTATGTACAGAGAAATGAAATAAATAGCATATTTGTAAACAATGGTACTGGACTATATGCCTGGTCGTATGGTTGTGGCTAAATTGTTGCCTAACTTGATTTGAGGAAACGGTGGGTGTTTCTTTATGAGATTTTATCGTTTTTTCTTTTCAATTTTGTAATTTTCTATTTTTAGATTGATTTAATGGATAAATGGTTTAATACCACCGTCATATTGTCTCATGTCACTCCTGGACCAGTGTATGTATTTGCATTCAGCAACAATGTTTTCATATATTTTAATATATCTGTATGTCATTTTGAAAAATTTTGGCGTTCGTATAAATTCTAACATTTTAGATAATGCATATGCTTTTATATATTTAGAAATTATTTTTGTAGCTAGCGTTTTAACATTCTGATGAAATTTTTTTGGGGAACAATAATTGTTATACACGGCAGTCGGAATGAGCGGCAGCAAATGGCTATTGTCGCCGGCGGTGCCGCCGCGGAAACGTCAGTGGCTCGTCTATAGGTTATTAATATAACATTAATGCATGTCCAGCTGAATTGTGGATTGTAAAAACATCGCCGATAAAAGATATTACCAAGTACCAACGGCATCACCAACGTGATGTCAACCTCGCAAGTTTTCCAAGCGCAGTTGACAGGCTTCAGCATCTTACTGCTATTTTACCTACTGAGTACTGTACCTGTGGCCTGGGACGTGATTGTATATCTGTTTGTTTTCATCCTTACGGCCGATTTCCACTGTTGCGTTTTTCGTACGCACGTACACGCACGTAAAACTTGGAATCCTTCTATTTTTTAAATATTTTACAAATAAGTTAACAAATGCATACTAAAACTTGCGGAACACTAAATTCTGTTGCTTTATTTATTTGGTTATTTCATAAGCAACATTTAAACGGATTAAAAGTTTTACGTGCGTATACGTACGTATGAAAAACGCAAAAGATAAAAACGTCCGTGGTGAAAAGTCGAATTACTGACGAGTTCGATCATAAAGGAAGCAATTTTCGGTTTCTTTAAGGGTGTATTCCTAATGGCTGTAATGTTCGTATTTTTAGTCCAGAAACTCAGACTTACATTAAGAAGTTAGAAGACGAGAGGCGTGGGAAAGAAAGAGGGAAAGGCAAGGACAACAGATCTTTCTTTGCGAAATATGTAAGTTATATTTCAGGGTTCATAGGGGTCTTTGAAATCCTTGAAAGTCTTTAAATTGGAATGCAGGTCTTTGAGGTCTTTGAAAAGTCTTTAAATTGTGTGAAAAAGCGAAGAAAGTCTTTAAAAGTCTTTAAATTCTTTAGTGAGGAATTGATTATACGATTTCCTAGCTAATGAAATAGATTGATTGAATCAAGATTTTCGGAAATATCGACGAAAATGCGCATTTTAGGATGTGATTTGACGGGACTAATTACTGGGTAAAAATGGTGCTTACACTCGCAATTTTTCGACAGCTGATTGCATTCAAAGGTCTTTGAAAAGTCTTTGAAAATAAGCAGAAAAAATCTTTGAAAGTCTTTGAATTTTTTTGGTCTTGGAGACGACGAACCCTGTATTTGATCTTGATATTGTGTGAACGAGTCATTACATTCTGCACGTCCCAACTGGTCATGAGGAACCAGTGCACTGAACACTGAAACATTGGGATGCTTGATTGCAACACTAACTATAATGTGATGTATAATGTCAGGTGACGCAAGGAAAGACATATATGTTATTGACTGAGCGAGTGGTCCGGACTGTAGGATATTAGTCGAGTTCTTTTTTCCTTTCTACAAACAAAAAAGATGGATGCTAATATCCTACTGTCCAGACCGAACAAACCTGTTTTTAGTCCAATTTCACTTTAGTTCGACGAAAAAGCCGTTCAATGGCCGCAAGTATTAAGTATCATTCCGTTAGGCATTTCAAGTGTTATAAAAAGCGTTTTAATACATGTAAACAACGTTTTAGCAGAATCTATGTAGAGCATAGATATCTTATATACACTATAGATAGCGCATCTAATTATTCTACAATTCAAAAATTGAAGCCGTGTTTGCAGATTCGTATGTTCTCTATTTCTTAAACACGGAACTTAAATATTAAGGTAGACCTATTCCAAATATATATTTTTAAACTATTCAAATGATGAAAGTTATTGTTGTTTTTTAAGCGTTTGTTAGCGAGTTGGAAACACCAACATGGCCGCCATATGGGGGTAACCGCTGGAATATTCTTGGCTTCAATTTTACTAAACGAGATGCGCTATCTAGTCTATATAAGATATCTAATATATATAGAGTAGAATAGTAAGTTATTTTACAATATATATAAAAAAAACTTACCAATTAAGGTCACATATTTGTGGTCTTTTTTACTACGAAAAGAATTTTTGAAGTTTTTCTTCACTAGCGGTCTATCTTAGTTGGCGATCTATACTATTATAAGTTATTGAGTATTGCAGGTAACCGACTGCTCAGGTACCAATCAAAATACAACATTTTGGAGATGGACGGCCTAGCCATATAATAATGTATGTTGTTATATAGTTAGTGTCAAAGTTCAATTTTTCTGTTTGCCGATTGGTCAAAACTGTGTCACGTGCCGGTCCACAAAACGTCATGTTCGGCAACCGGTCCGCAATCAAACATTAGAGAGGTTAAGATACCCCGGTTCCGGTTTACGGGTACGGGTGATATACACGTACCCGTAAACCTGGGAACGACTTGTAACTTAAGAAATCCAAGATATTCCGGCATGCGTAAACCTATCAGAGAATGGCAAGTTTCGCTGTTGGGGTTCGCCATAGATTGTAACTTTGACAAGCATAAGTGCATTATTTATTTGGGTAAGATGTTGAAAATTTGTGCTATTTAAACGGACCACAAATAGTAAACACAAAACACCCGTACCCGTTTGCCTTTTACGTGTAGACCATGGTTTACCGCGAGGAAACGGGTAGAAATTACGGGTAAAATGCTGACATCAGCAAAAATTGGTAAACAAAATGGCGATACTCGTACCCGCGTAGACCGGAACCGGGGTATCTTAACCTCTCTAATTACTGACCGGTCAATAATAAAATGGGTGCAATACGCATGCGTGTCAACCATGAAGTTCCAAAGTTCATTTTTTAAACTTTTTATTAAACATCGATCACGGCGTTCCATTTATCCAGTTTTGGTTTCAAATTAAGTTCACTCCAATAACCGGTGAATTATTCATACTTTGACACTTATATACTATATAACAAAACACTTATTTACTGAGACCTCGGGAAAGCAGTGTGTTTTGTGGCCCCTCGACCGCCGTTGTTGCCCTCGGCTTCTCCTCGGGCAACAACGACGGTCTCGGGTCCACAAAACACACTGTTTCCCTCGGTCTCAGTAAATAAGTGATAAATATCAGATTTTCGAACATTGCTCTGTGTTCCAACGCTCACATATTCTTTAGAGCTCAACTCAATGTTGAACATCCCTATGTAATTGGGAGAGGTTGTCCCAATCCTTAATTCTCCCAAAACCCTGTAGTGTTGCATTCATTTTAAGAACAACATCATTTTCAAACAAAAGTGTGATAGGGCATTTCTATATGGGTTTTAGGCCAGACAGTGTGAACAGGTCGTAACAAATCTACATAATCGGCTAACTGGTGCTTTACGCGCTCTAACCATAGACACGCGGTCTAATCATAGGCAATCAAGAAGCCATTCAATGTTTACGTTATACTTTGGTGTTTATCTTTCTTTCAGTGGATGTATATTGTTCCTCTGCTGTTATTTCTTTTGCTGTCAGGACAAGAACCTCCCGCCGGGGGTGCCGCTGCTGGAGGATCAGGAGGAGCTCCGGCTAACTAACATCACATCACTCACAGGGAGACACAACGAACAACACATGCAGAGAACAATATTTAAGATTTTGTTTTAAATGTCTGCAAAAATTAAAGTAATTCTACTAGTGCAGTTTGTATGCTTGCATTGTGCACAACTTTCTTTCAAATTGTAAACATGCAGACATTGACATCATATTTTGCGCAACAACCAAAGTTGAAAGTCAGAAGTAATATTTTGAAGAACGAGCTTAAAAACAAAATTCAATGTAGATTATATTAGGTCTCAGATGTTCATTGCAATGGAATTATATTGAACGCTTGGGTGAACTTTCATTTCAAAACAGGAAATATTGTTCACTACCAAAGAGACTTTGCTAAATGAGCATATTTTATAAAGCCAACGCCAACGGAAATCACACTCTAAATTTATCATGAATCTCAAACGAAAAATCTAGTTGTACCTGTCAATGTTATTTCCCGTTTCATTTCGGCTCATTCATTTACATGTAGTATGGCCAATCCTCTATTAAGTAATCTGACTCTCTTAAATCTCCCTCTTTTTTACCCAACCCCCCTCCCTCCCTCCATTGAGCCCCCGCATGTGTCTTATTTTACGTTTCCATCGAGTGATTTACCTTCAGTATTCAAAATAATATATAGCTATAGGAATTGGATTACTTCGTCCATTATCACCAGATATGGCTGGCCCTATTATGTTTAGGATCTCCCCAAAACCATCCTTTGTTAATCTAAATCTGTTCGAAATTGCTCCTCATCATACATTTCATAGTTTCATTTCCCCCTCCTTTCTACAGTCGCATGCTATTTGTCAGAAAGTATAACGTCTCAGTGTCAGTATTGCTTGTGCGTACGTATGCAAATTGTGACGAATTCATTGAAATAAAAAAGGAAAATAAATGGATTTTTCTGCATTCCCAGCCGCAATTTAGCTTTCACTCATGTCACGTCCGAGGTTTGTTTTACCATATCTTCTTGGTCGTTGTTATTCACGCGTCGTGTTATATCCTTAGTGGTAAAGATCACCTAACATGAGATGTCATTCCTGTTGTCCGGTCATTCCTTCATTCAATCTTGTCTTTTGTAGTGCAAACCATACACTAAGGATCCCGTAGGCAATACTACAAAGGCAGGGCTCGAACTAGAGAAAAAATATGGCCTGCAGGCTAAAATTGTTTTGGCAGGTGAAATAAATTTTAGCCTGCATGCCATTTTTATTCATTGAACTGCCAAAATGGCGATGCCTCATAGGAGTCGTATATTCATTTGCAAAAATCAATGTTTTCATGACGTGCATTTTTACTATTTTTAAACTTGTCTATTTTACTATAGACATAGTAAACTTGGATTTACATTTAATATTTAACAAATATAAAACATTTTCCGTGTTGATATACAGTTATATCAACACGAGTGGAAATTGGGAAAACGAGAAAGGGCGGAGTGTTTTCACAAAATTTCGAGTTTTCCCAACTTCCACGAGTGTTGATATAACTATATATCAATACGGAAAAAAGTTTTTTATTTGTTTTATAATATAGCACAAAGAAATATAAAGAAAGAAATTTTCCAACGTTTCCGTGTTGACATTGAGTTATATCAACACGGCTCTTAGCCAATCAGCGTTCAGAATTTACAAATGCTATATTATAAAATACAAATATAAACGTCTTTAGTCAACTATAAAATGGTCTAGCATGAGTTATGGTATGGAAATCTTGAAATGAAATGAAATATATCTATAGAATTTCACCTGCCATTCTTTTTTACTTGGCAGTTCAAAATGCAGCCCGCAAATCCGAGACTTTGTATAAAGGGCCCCCTGCTCACCCTGGATTGCCTTGGTTTCAAAGCCCTGGCGCCAATAATCATTTATAAATGGGTATACTGATGGTAAACTAAAGAATATTCTTGTGTGGCAGTTTGTAGTGGCAATAATTAACAAAACGTCGCTTGGAATGTTGATTTACATGTAACTGCCTGAGATACAAGGAAACGTAGATTTCTCCTTGTATTTTTCCAGTAGTTGCATTTCTATCAAACGAAATTAAGATACAGAAGTCACTGCTCTTCCATATCTCCTTCTGGCCGATGTGATTTAGTTAAGCGTAAACAATACAATACTGACACCAGCTAAACCAACAACGACATAATTTATATATACCACTTTGTCTCTGGCTTTGTCATGAATAAAACGAAACGAATTTGAAAATATGAAGAGGAAACTACCATGATATCACACAAGAAACTTGGCTTCCTTTTAATCTTCAACCTACTATATTTACAAAGAAATTTTGCGGACAAATCCGAGGATAACTTGCCGAAAGGTCACCAGGAAGTGCTTGGATCTCACAGAGAGCCTGATACGATCGAAGAACGATACGATATTCCAACACCGCTTGAGTTCTGGAGTAATTATGTGAAAATATCCAAACCTGTGGTGTTTAGAGGAGCTGCGAAACATTCCAAGGCTTATAAGTTATGGAGTGATGAATATTTGAAGGAAAGATATGGAGATTTGGAAGTGCGATTGGAGAGCAAGGGGGAGAAGTCAGGAAGGGTTCCTATTGGTGCTAAAGGATTGGGCAGAGACACTATAGGTAGGTTCACACACAATCTTATAAACCTGAAGGCACTTTTTCAGCTTTGCTAACGGTGTAAGGCTTGAAAATGTTACACGAAAATCATGACAAAAAAACAATTAAACCGAATTACACAGTGGCTCTCAACCATGCAGTATGGAAATACTGTATGTAGTATTTCTGTGCCTCATACCTAATTTTAGTGTGCAGTGATAACCAATTTGTGCAGTGATAAAACTAAAATGTGCAGTGATAAAATGTAAAATGTGCAGTGATAAAATTTGCTGTGATAAGTTGTTAACAATTAACACGAAAATCCAGGCAATGAGCAGAAAAACTGAGCTAAAAATTCGTCTTGACACTCCTTGACAGTATTAATCAAAACATTTTGAATGAGAACAATTTGAATGAAATTGAAATGATAGCTGCCAAATCATCGAACGTGCACTAATATTACACTTCAGGTTTATCAGATGAACAAAGTCTCGCACCAAAGGTTCCTTTATGAGTCTGGATGATAAAGTGAATGATACTTATCTTTTTGTAATTAGTGTGTAATCTTCAGAATTCTATAGAATGTCTTCGCACATTGCATAAAATCCCCTTTTAGAGAGCCTAGATTACAAAATTTTCTGTGGGTGCATGCCCTTGGAACTCCTCTAGAGGTTTGTCAGTCCTAAGCTGTCTAAGCTGCCTCTCATTTGCCAATACGAAAATATTTCTTTCTTGCAAGTATGTGATTATGAAACTATGCCGTCACAGATAGTTGAAACTATAGGTGCTGTCAAAGGGGGCAATTTTTCCTGGAGCCTTAGTTAAAGGAGGGCCGAAATAAAGAATTATGTAAAATATACATAGATATAACTGTCAAAAGACTTCCAGAATGCAGGATTTGACCATTTCTGGGACCTCAGATTTTAAAATTTTCCTGGGGAGAATGCCCCGGCCCCCCTAGTGATAGTGTTAGAAGATGGAGTCATGTGGGGCACCAAGTCAAATTTGGCCCTGGGCAACCCTGCGTGTTGTGCAGTGTATGTTGGTTTTTGGCATTTTTTAATATCAATTGTAGCCTGTTTTGTGCATAGTAGTTACACATTGTGTGTGTTCAGAAATTTTCAGGGCGTGCTTCTGCTCGGCTAAACTTTGCGCAAAAATGTGCAGTGATAAAAAATTCTTAAAATTAGGTATGCTGTGCCTGGCTCAGGGAACCAGCAGTTTCAGTTGTGCACTACTTGTTGTGCACAAGGCCCATGGGCTCATTGTCTATGGATGTTCATTCCCAAGGGGGAAGGTGGGCTGTACGGGTGAAGTTTTGGGCTTTAAAGCAGGGGGGGGGGACTCCCATGAGTCGCCACCATGGTTGGTGCTGAGCGGGGAAAATTTGGAGTCACCAGGTCGTCGGAAATGGCATTTTCAGGGTCTCTACGACTTTCATTAAACCTTTTCAAATTCTGTCAAATGTTGTGATTTGTAAGCATGATTTGTATTTGTTTTTTGTTAAAGTGTGGTCACCAGGCGTAGCGTGCGGGGGGGGGGGGGGGTGTAGGTAGTCGGTAAAACGCAAAGTTATTCGGTAATGGCAAGAGCCATGACAGCGGTCGGTAAAACAAATCGGTTAAAATGGAATTTTGCTCCTCGGTAAATGGCTTTTAATAATAAAAAAAAATAAAATTAATGTCGTGCCTTGTTCTCCGATAAAGTTATGCAAAATGTACGTAATTCTTCAGTATTAAAACACTTATATTAAATATCTACGCATAAGCATTGGAGCCCCTAATTTCCTATCGTATTACACTTGCAAGAGCTGCGAAAACAGTCGGTTCTGATTGGACATGTTCAACTGTGCGCGAACTTTTGACCTTGATACAATGATACGCAAAACAATTAAAGATTATATTTATATATTTGTTATTGACACGCGGTGCTCATAAAATGTTTCGACAATTTTTCAAGTCTGTTCATTACAATAAACAACAAGATAAATGCCATTGGGTAAAATGACTTATCGCGAAGTAACAAAGACAACAATTATTCCAATTAATAAAGCATTTGCTACGTTTCTGGTTCTACGTTATTTCTAGATGGCTGACTAAAGTCACGGTAAGTGTCATTAAATTAAACGCGGGCCGAAATATTTATTTTAATTTTGTCAATTGCTGTATAGCTGTTATGGTATACGTTATATGTAGCATATAAGGGGCGGTCACGGATTCTAATAAAACCTCACGGTGAGCTCACACTCACAGTCTCACAGCTTGTTAATATCTGACGGATTCTCACGGATTTCGAAAATAACACAACTTCAACAATATGGTTTTGTTTGATATAAATAAAAGCTACCAAACCTTGTGTGTATAAGGTACAGAAGGCTCTGAAAATGCCATTTCCAACGATCTAGAGACTCCTGGTGGTCACTCCATTTTATTAGCAAGATCTAGCCTTGGATCGCTTTGAGATTGCTCTAATTTACAGTGGTTTCAAAACATTTCATAGTAGACGTTGCGCTGGGAAGTGTAGGAGTTGCAACCGAAGGCCGAACTTCCCAACACGGAAGATCTGACGGGCCTGTGACGGCATGTTTCCAGAAAATTTTGAACTTCTAGGGCTATATACGAGATGTATTTTCCAGCATTTATTCTTGAGACACAAAAAATCATATTTTCAATGTCTAAAACACTGTTAAATTTATGTTCTTATTAATGCCTATAACAACAATGTTTATACATATACAGTAAACATCACCCAACAAAGCCATAGTTGTTTGAAATGCCTGGCAGCATTCATAATTTAAATAACCTTTAATTTGCTTAATTCAGTTATTGGACTTTTGATGAGGAATCAATGTAAACTCCACATAGCTTGTTTGATCTATTGCAGCAAACATATTCAAAACATTTTTATTTGCAATGGACAACTTGCATGTTAGACTAAATTTCAATCTAAGCGGAGAAAAGGGGATAAAACACAACAGCTAAAAAGAACATACTGAAATTAGTAAAAGTGCAAAATTTGGTTGCGAAATGTTGTAAAGCTTAGAAAATATAGCCTTGCAAAGTTTGCAAATTTTCAGTATATTTAATTGTATTACGAGCGGAAATTGTTACCATTTTCGGCTCAAAAATGGTAACAATTTCCGCAAGTAATACAAATATACTGAAAATATGCAAACTTTGCAAGGCTATATTTTCCAAGCTTTACAACATTTTGCAACGAAATTTTGCACTTTTACTAATTTTAATAAGTTCTTAACGGGAATTTACTTTTGTTGTGCCTAGATCGGCTAGATAAAAAATTTATCTAACATGCAAGTTGTCTATTGTCGGGCATGATTTTGCGAAAATCTACGTAAAAATGGAAGAAATTCTTAAAGGAAATTTGAAGCACTGCTCTGAGCCTGCCCTCAACGGGCAAGAGACGTATCAAGGCTTCTAATCTGTGGCTGTGGTTGTTTCGACAAAATACACGCTTGTTTACTCACAAAACATTTTGTAAACACTTTAATATTTTAACCAGAATTTATAGTTAATCAATAATTATAAAAGAGAAAGTAGCTGTCGCAAATGGAAGAGTTGCAGTCGGATGTGACGGGCGACGGCTTATTTTGAAACCACTGATTTAGATAATATGGTCTAGAAGCATGCATGCTCAGTGCGAATGGCCCCATATACTGTACTCTCGAAAGAAGTTGTTATTAAAATAACAATAAACAATTGCAGATAAAGATACATTATTAATATGATGTATATGGTTTCAAATATTTCCAGTTTCAAGAATTTTGCAGTAATTTTTTAATTATTTTTTTAAATCAAATAATTTTTTTTTGGGGGGGAGCGTGCCGAAAGCTATCCCAGCCCCTCTTATAAAATAGTGTGGGGGCTGTGCATCCCCCCATCCCCCCTGCTTCCTACGCCGCTGGAATGGCAGTCTTTGTGCATGCGGGCAATTGCATGCATGGCACATGCTTTTAAATTCCATACCGGCCTCTCTCTCTAATATAATAATTAGATTAGGAACAGCGACCTCTATTGCCTCTTAATTATAAAACCTACATGTATGACACTATCGCCCATATTCTAAAAGCTCACTCACACTCATTTAGTGGAGTTCGATCTGGTCTTCTCTTGAGTGTCAGTGCTGTTTTTGAATAGCTGGAGGGTGTAGTCACATTGATTCATATAGTATGGTACGACACTGGCCCTCCAGCTATTCAAAAACAGCAATGATTGGACAACCACACTCTGTGTCATTCGACATTAAATAAATTATTCTATTCTATTCTTAGACTAATTATTCTACAGGCGTATGACTCTTAAAATGTCAAACTGTGATAGCACAATTTCCTGTCGAATAGCACAATTTCCTGTGATAGCAGAATTTCCTGTTGTTTCAGTTTTGCCATTGCCAAGAGAATATGTTGATTTCACAATCATGATCAAAACAGTGGATGCTATTTTAAACAGCTAATTTTAAAAAGCACAAAAAATTCTCTTCCTGCATGACCTTCAATCATGTTGCCTGTTCCAAATTCAAATTCATTTGTGATTAGTATACAATGTTAGGAAATATGTAGTCACATTCTTGAATGTTTTCAATTAATTGACATGTACAGTAAACATTTCTGGGGCAGGAGGACAGAACGATCTGCGATTTGCGCTAGTATCTATAGTCATCATATGTGTATAGTCGCATAATGATACCCTTGCCACTGGCTTCTTCTTAATATGCACATGGTTCGGGGATAGTGGAATACCAGTAGCATCAATGTTTATTATGGAAAGTGAGACATATGCTTTAAAATCCTGTCCCAATAAACCCAAGCTAGGTTACTCAACTATAGAAGTCCTGCTTGGTCTGTCGACCAGGAAAATTAAAGCATTAATTTTATTATAACAATGCATGATGCTCTTTTAATGCTCCAAAACCTGTCTGTTGGTCGATGTCATACTTACATCGTCCAATTTAAAGTCCCATTTACAAGATGCGACTAATCGTATAATATATGATTGTCAATTTGGAATATGAAAACAACTGTTGATGCCACTGTTCGTGTTCAACACTTTTTCTGTTTATGAAAAGATCTTCAAACAATAAACGGTATATCGACCTCGATTTCCTTCTCGCAGTTCTTTGGTCTTCGCCACATTTGCAGTAAAGATGAGGATTTCCAAGCTAAATGTATTCATATGAGACACTTTTTTTCCAACATGGCTATAAGACTAGTATAATTATATACAGTAATTGATAACCACTTCTTTTAACCGTTTCTTTTCGACCCATTAAAAATATCTGTGAAACCCTAGTTCATACTGTAGCTTCCTGTCACAAAATTCGTCATCACAGAATGGCACGTTTCCTTGTTGGGTGCCCCAATGTAAAACATGTAAGTTTATAGATTCGGTTACCACTATTTCCGCAGTAAAATCTCAATACCATGTCAAGCACCAACCCACGTGCACCTCCTCCCAACTCATCGACTGCATCTCATGCGGTAGATGTGGCATGCTTTATATTGGAGAAACTGGAAGATCTTTGAGGACAAGGTTTGGTGAGCGTGCAGTCATTGACAATGGTGCTGACCAGCTTGTTGCCAGCTAGACATTTTAATTAGGAGTGCACCGGATTTCAAATCCGGCCGGATACACGATTTAGTACAGAATCTGTACTAAAACCACTAATTATGTTTTGTGATTGGCGCGGCTTAATCAAAGAATCGCCCCGTTGAACCAGAGCCTTCGCGACATTTCAATTTATTATTTACTGTAGAAGGCTCTGGAATCCAGGGTAGCTTCCGGCCGGATTTGGAGAAAATCCGGCCGGATTTAAATTTCTGTTTTCACCTTTAAAAATTCACCAAGAATGGGATAAACCATCAATTTGGCAGCTTTAAAGTTTAAAAAACACTTATATTATTATAAAATATCAAGTTATTAACAAAAAGATGTTTAAAAAAGGTTTAAACACAATCAAAAATCTAAACTGACACTAACTAAAAATAGTAAAAAACATAAACCGTCATTTTGAATACTGATTTATCCCCAATTGTCCCCATTACCGGTTTATCTCAAATCCGGCCGGAATTTTTGTCCAAATCCGGTAAATCCGGTTCCGGCCGGATTTGAAAATTCCAAATCCGGTGCACCCCTAATTTTAATACTAATCTCTATACGAAAATTTGAGTCCTCTGTCCCATTTCTGCAAGCAATGAGAGCCGCAAAAGACATGAAATGCTCCTCGAGATCATTTCCAAACATGGAACTGTCCACCCCAATGACTTAATGAACGTTTTCCCTATATTTAGTAGTTCTATATATCTGTCATTCCTGGCATTTCCAGGAGCATCACCTGAGCAAACGACATTCTTATTCTGTACTGTAAGGTTACCGACGCGTATATTTTTGTTAGCTTTGTAACGTACTGCACATTTTGTGTGTGTTCACTGCTGTCCACACTTGAGTATTTCTTAAACGCGTAAAAATTCTCAAATAATGTTTTTTTGGTATTTAAATTTGAATGATTAGTGCTGCACAGTTTTTCTCTTTCTGTAACTTGTCTGCATAATCATCACTATTTGGGCACTAAGATTCTAGCAGAGGTCACTGGGAAAAAAAAGTGAAATCCATACTATGAGATTTGCAATTGCACCACTAAATCCATAGTATACTAGTCTCATACTATTTCCAATTATGGATAATCAAAATCCATAAGATTCTATTTCCAATGAAGGTCCATACAATTATCAAATACCATTCTACTGTATATGGCCTTCTATGGATTTTCAAAAATTTTTCCAGTAGGTTCAGATGGCTTCATTTTTTTCAGAAACAAAATTTGTTGACAACGTACCATTAAACGCAGTTCACTGGATTACGTTTCATCTTGGTCCAGGATGTCAATCTTACAGTAGCAACATCTTCATAACCAAGATCTTGCCAAGATTTTCAACTTCGGACTTCTTGGTACTTACTGTACCATGAGATGTACAGTAGTTAATATATTCATTTGTTAAAACATTCTTCCTGAATTTGTTAAGGGAGCTTTGTGGGCAGTTATCATGAAATGAACAGTTATGTTGTTTCTGAGCTGCCAACACCAATGTGGGATGATGTTAATGTTCAACCTTGTTTGACATGTGGAACATTTGTTGATCGTATCGTGGAGATTGATTTATGGATGAGTGGTGGAGGTAGTAAGAGTCTCTTGCATAAGGTAAAGTGTAACTTTCATTAGGTCTCACACTACGCTAAGACAAGGGGGTGAATATTTCTGTGTTCTTTTGACATTTTCAATTATTGACTCCATCTAGTATCCTGCCTAGCTGGGATGAAAATACGAAAGCAAGACACGGCGCCTTCAAAATATCTTTTGAAGTCCTGTTGTCATTGAACAGACTGTACTTTTTATTTGCGACTTAGCGATGTCTGCTTAACTCTAATATACTGTTTATTTTTCTTGTTTATATTTTCCGTCTCTCTTGCAAATATATAACCGATCGCCAAGATCACCTAAATCTAGTTTATTATGAAGTTCGCTTTTGAGGTGTGGTATCATAGATTGTTTCGATTGTTTTTAATTTTGGTGCAACCGGCTGTGAACAAAAATTACGACATTATTTACGTATCCTTATATAGCGGGAGAAATCAATGATCTACGAAAGACCTGATTCGCCGTACATTATACTGTAGATACACGAGCACGTGAACTCGTCAAGGAAAACTTGCGTGTTTGTATGGACAATGTTACACGGGACAATTTCTTGAGAAAATTGGCCTTGAAAATGATGTTACATGAAAGTTGTTTGGGTGCGACGATTTTCATTGCGATTTTTTGTAAATGTTGGGTGTCACAACGCATTAACGGACAAACGGGGAGCCGAAGTGTTTATCTGCGTTTGACGTCGTTATGAGAAAAGTCTGCAACAAAATATTGCCTCAAAATGGGCAACAAGATGTTGAATACTTCTCCTGCCTTACCAAAAACAATATTTTGACGACTCTGAGGACTACTTGCATTGTTTTATTAACAGTAATCCTGCATCAATGACACTTTTACTATACTTATACCCTTTATATTCAAGTTGCTTTTACTTTTCTTTAGGATGCATTTAATGCAATCAATTGTCTTTACAATGGCACGAAAGAATGGAAAATGATTGAATATAAATACGAGAAGATGATATATAAAGCGTGGGAGCCTGAGTACGAGATTGGTGGATATTCGTTGATTGAAGTTGATTCCGTAGATCTTATTAAATATCCCAAAGTCAAGGATGTTCCTTGGTCCTTCGTTACTGTGAATGCTGGCGATTGTTTATTTGTACCTAAAAGTAAGTTCTTCATAAAAATATCAGGACGTCCTGGTCACAACGAGCAGGAGATTTAGTCAGGAATATTTATCATTTATAGACCCGGAGCGAGGGGGATTCGGCATAATATTTCCCGAAGTGATGATATTTTCCGAGGGGCTTTGCCCCGAGGAAAATATCATCACTGAGGGAAATATCGACGAATCCCCCGAGCGGAGGGTCTATAAATGATATATTATTCCGAAAGTTAAAGAACTCACTAAGAGTCTAAGTTCAGAATAAACTGTAAACTTGCTGAATATTAACTACGCGAATGCAATTTTTAATTTCTTATGTATACCGAGTTTTTGACGTTTCCTCTTTAAAATATTTGAGCATGTATCCTTTGGATCATTAAAGGTAACATACGTCTTGAAAATCTTTGGTTAAATCAAATCTTCTGTACGAAATTACAGACAACAGCTCGCGAACGCCATATTGGTTCAGAGCGTGGTGTCCACGCGTGAGCGTGGGATACTATAATATCCCACGGTGGATCTGCCGTGGGATATTATAGTATCTCACGCTGCATTGCGAAATCATGAATTTGAGTGAAATACCATAAAAAAATCACATTATCACGTGGTACAAATGCTGTTTTTTCATTGAACAATTTGAATTTGAGGTATAATATAATTACTGTAGCTCATGGCCTGCTAGTAGAGAAAAATAAAATAGCGGCTCAAACTGAATTTCCGACGTTTGGGGAACGAGAGAACGGCAAGTTGTTCGCTTTTTACAGCCTTTACAAGATTCCCACAAATAAAACTCCCACAAATAAAACTCCCACAAATTGTTTACAGGTTAGAAAATCAATTTTTAAAATTTAGAATGGTTAGAAAGGTTTAAAATGGCCGAAAGAGCGAAGATGAAAACATATTACACTAGAGGGCACTCAGAGACTGCATACCTCCGCCCGCATTGAAATTCGGTCGTGTGAAATGCAACTAAGACAATAGATAATGAAGGCTGAAGCTTAATGAGGTTTATCATGTCATTATTGTCTTAGTACTGCGTGCGTCCTAATCACGCATTCAGTGAGTTTTTTTTAATTGACCAGGAAAAGCAAGACAAAATTTTGTTCATTTGTCGTTCAATTTTTAACCATTCTTTTAACCGTTTTTCCTTAGCCGATGGGAAATGCATTCCAAAAATTTCGTATGAATATGTTTGGTATTTCTTGAGTTATCGTGCTCACAGACAAACACACACACATACACATATACACGCATACAAACCCAGATGATTACATAACCTCCTGGCGGAGGTAAAAATAGAAAAATATTGAAAATATCCGAGAAGCAAAGTCTGCGAATGCAGAACTTGCATGTGTATATAATAAAACAGTTATTCCACTCACTTTCGTCGAATATGAGCGATAGCATCATCGGCGCTACGCGCCTCATCGGCTATCAGCCCATATTCAACTCGATTTCGTAGAATAACTGTTAAATAATAAAGCAGAAAAACTTTGTCGGTGGACGGTTCGAATTCGCTGTGTTTGCAGCGAATTCGAACCGTCCACCGACAAAGTAAGTTAGAACTAAAATTGTCTGGAACATTTTCATACATATTATTAATACGTTATAGGATGGTTTCTCGTGATATTTGGATAAAACAAGACTTCAAAGACCTCAAATGGCACTCTGCCTTCGGAGTCGTGCTATTTTACCTAATATTTAGATTCTCTTTGAGAAACTGACTGGTGCATGTTTTATCCAAATTGCACTCGAAACCATCCTATTACCTATACTAACCATAGGGAAAATTTAACCTGAGTCCGTTCTCCTCTGGATAATAGCGAGTTTAGCAGTCAAGCGATGTTTCTATCAACATGGACGTCATGGATGTCAGTTTGTGATAGTCTTCAAAACATCTGACGAAATGCAAGATTTTTAACGTTTCTTGTAGGCCGTAGGATGAGCATCCAAAAGATGCTTAGAAAACGGATTCCGTTGCACCCCTCGTGGAACTACAAAATTTTCACATGAATCAATAGATAAAAACTTAATTTATCAGAATCCGTTGCTGCCCAAGCGAAACAGGTGCACAATTGCGAAAATAATCCCCATAAAGTTAGCAATTTTCCCGTTTCGAAATATTCGAACCGCCATTGTTTTGGTAGCAAATACGCATGCGCAAGTCAGCCAAACTCGCACTGCGCACGCGCAGACGCGAAAAATGGATTTTCCCTGTGGGTTTTCCCCGATTTCCCCCGTAAACAACAACAAAATAAAATCACGGAATAAAGATCAAACCTTGTGGTATTAACGAATAAATACACACACATTAAATATTGTTTAAAATACATTGTACATTTTGCTTGCTCATATGCTAAATCACTTCAATTCATTGGCTATTGTTTCAAAATACCTCTAAATAATTCTACTTATTAACATCCTAATTCAATACAAATTTGTGTATCAAATAGGATGGAGAATATTTAAATATACATACAATTCACACGATCAAGGAACAAATTAACTATTTCGCTAAGCTAAAGCCTTGGCCAAACGCAAGAAACATTGTTGCGGAAGTATTCGCGATTTTCAATGTTTGCTCAAATGGTTCCGCGTAGGCGTATCGGCCGGGAGGGAGGGGGGCACGGGGGGCACGTGTCCTCCCCCCCCAAAAAAAAAAATATGGTCGGGCAAAGTTGATAAGAAGAACCGCGGTCTACAATGAATAATTAAATATAATAATGCCAATATTAATTGCTTTTAATATACCTTGCCATTTAAAAAGAACACCTGGCTGTATATGAATGATGATGGTTTATGGCAAAGATTATGAAGTTAGTTATATAGTTAGCATAAATTTTAGAGCAAATTTGGATGCTCAGAATGCAGGAAATTGCATTTCCGTGCTTCAAATTTCATTTTCTGGGGGATTATACCCCCAGACCCCCCTAGGGATTCATGCGTGGTATGTCGGCCACATGGCTATCCCCCACTAATATATTATCTCACAGAAAGGTCCCTTTTCAAAAAATGCTCCCCCCCCCCCCACGGGAAAATCCTAATAAAAGGCCCTGATAAAATCTCGAACAAAGTTGTATATGTGCGCTGTGTAAGCAAAGCGGTCGGGCAAACTAATACTGTTCCACCTCCAAACAAGATTAGGCCCGTACGCCCATGTGGTTCCCTGTCTCCCCCATCTGGAAACATTGACTTTTATTGCAGAAACAAAATTTGCTTCCCAGGAAGCAAAAATAATAAAATATTTCCTACCAAATTCACAAACATTTGATGAAACACTCTCACCGTTTGCCGACACTGGTAAGACAATATGACATACCGAAACATTGGTAAGACAAATAATATGACAAATATCCTTAACTTTGCGCATCAAAGTTTCCCGGTTTGTCCCGGGCATTAAGGGATATTTATATAAATTCCTAGGAAAACCTCTGATTGAATCTTTAATTTAATATCGAATAACTATGCAAGATATGTTAGCGCTTCTTAAATTGCGCGTTCAATCCAACGCTTAAGTATATTCTATGGATGCCAGTCTTGGGTTTGTACCAACTTTTCCATTCGTTCCAACCATCTTTTCCAACCATCTGTTCCAACCGACGAAGCCGGACCAGTGAAGGACCTTTAACTGTGAAAGAAACATGTCCCAAGCACCAACTCGAAATTCATCATAAACTGAAAAGATAAATTGGGAGGAAATATAAAATCCATAATTTCATCATAAATATCTATAATTGAAACACATATTTTCATCCTTGAGCCGATATTTTCATCAGTCGGCAATAAAATCCCACTTATTGGATCCTGGCCAAGGGCTTGCACGCTGAAAACGAGATTACATGTATTCTGCAATAAGCTGTCCTGACTTTTGTCTGGTAAAATTCTACTTCTCGCATTTGAACTATTACATATATTATATTGTGACATAGGTTGGTATTTAGCCACTATCTGGAATGACGACGAACGATTCAACCTGGTTATTCGTGCCCACACTTGTTGACTTTTTCTTATAGATTTGCTGCTGCGGCGCCAGGATGCGTTTCAGCTCCTCCGCCAGGGTTAGTGCTGTGCGCCGGAGTTGCCGGAGCCGGAGTTCTGCCGGAGCTCCGGCGGTTTTTCCGACGCCGGAGCAGAATTTTGTATGCCGGAGCCCGGAGCCGGAGTTACGTTTTCCCAGCTCCGGCAAAATGACAAGAAAACAACATGAAATGAGACAAATGTCAAACGATTGTTAGTTACTGCAAACTGCCAATTGCTGTTAATGAATTCATCATAGGCTCAAACTGCCACAGCCCACATGAACAGCGTCGAAAAGCTGTAATACGATCGCAACTTGCAAACGTCATGCTTTCATGAAGCCATCTGACTTATCGAAACGAAAAAGTACAAAACAAATAAATATCAACCTTTTGAAAATGACAGATTACTTTGTTTGGGTGCGAACAATTGCGCTGTGGAGTCTGAGAGTGTTAGCGTCATGCCTCGCGTCATGCCTCGTGTCAAAGATTTTTCGAGGCTGGTTTCCATATAGATATTTTCTGCGTGGTTAAGTGTTTTCACTGTTTGTTTCCTGAGGTATGTTATCTGATAATTAGGAAGCGCGAAAAGGCTTATTCATAATAATATTAATAAATGTTCTCTGATTGTAAAACATTTATTTAATATTATATGATGTGGCCGGAGCCGGAGCCGGAGCTCAGAGCTGTAGTTCGGCCGGAGCCGGAGATGAAAAACCGAAGTTGGCACAGCACTAGCCAGGGTGCGTTTAGAAAATATGCAATCTCGTTTTGAGTGTAGGCCGATAGACCCTCGGCCAGGATCCAATAAGTGCGATTTTATTGCACTGATGAAAATCTGGGCTCAAGGATGAAAAACATGTCTTTCAATTATAGATAGTTATGATGAAATTATGGATTTTATATTTACTCCCAATTTATCTTTTTTTTATGATGAATTTCGAGTTGATGCCTGGGACATGTTTCTTTCACAGTTAAAGGTCCTTCGCTGGTGCAGTCCGGCTTCTTCGGTTGGAACAGATGGTTGGAAAAGATGGTGGGAACGAATGGAAAAGTTGGTCCAAATCCAAGATTGGTATCCATAGAATATACTTAAGCGATGGATGGAAGAAGCGCCAAACATATCTTGCATAGCCTGATAATACACAGGGGCGTTGGAATGGGAGGCTCGTGCTCCCTCCCCCCCCCTCCCACACTTTTTTTAGTTTGGTGGACCTAAATGTCTTTGCCCCCCTCCTACTTTTTAACAATGGTCAATAATAAACCACAAACTCAATTGATATTATTTCAGTTACGCGTGTAGAAAAAACGATTTGAGATATTTTACGACATTTCGTTACCTTTACAACTCTGTATATCGCCTTTTGAAGTGCAGCAAATGGCATTGCAGAGACTATAGTTTCAAAATTTTTCCGGAGGCAAGCCCCCAGATCCCCCTAGAATGAATGTCACTAAGTGTGCGCTAGGGCAAAGTGTGCGCTAGGGCGAAGTGTGCGCTAGGGCGAAGTGTGCCCGCCCACTTTTAGAGCCGCTCTGACGCCCCTGATGAATACATTAAAGATTCAATCAGAGGTTTTCCTAGGATTTTATATAAATATCCCTTTATTCCTGCGACAAACTGGGAAACATTGTTGCGCAAAGATATTTGTCATATTATTCAGTGTCTTACTAATGTTTCGGTATTTTATATTGTCTTACCAGCGTCGGCAAACGAAGAAAGAGTGTTTCATCAAATGTTTCTAATTTGGTAGGAAATATTTTTGTTGTCCAGGAAGCAAATTTTGTTTCTGCAATAAAAGCCAATGTTTCCAGATGTGGGAGTCGTGGGAGACAGGGAAACATTTGAGCAAACATTGAAAATCACGAATGTTTCTTACGTTTGGCCAAGGCTTTAATCAGGGCATTTTTTAACTATACAACTGGGGGGGGGGCAAAGCTCCTCCCCCCCCCACACTCAACCATTTTGCCCCCCCCAGTCAAAGCCCCTTTTCTCTAAAATATAAGCAAAATATGGAATTTAGAAGGGAGGTTTGATATTCTAGTAACTGAAATTTGCTTTGTGAATCTTATGTCCTGCCTTTTATCTTTAATGCTAAACATTGTGTTGTAAATACCTTATTAGATTTTGCACATTTTCCAGTGGATTGCATATCCCAGACCCTATAGATTTGAGTTGTTGGAAGGTTCGGCTAAACACGTTAGTGACCGCAGGGGGCAACGGGCCCCCAACCCAGTGTTTTATATATATATATATATATATATATATATATATATATATATATATATATATATATATATATATATATATATATATATATATATATATATATGTATATAATATCTGTAATCGATATTTTGATAACAACATTTCTCGTGATACTTCATCCTGACTCGCGAATAGCATAGACTCACAAATCATAATGAACGAATTAATGAAAGGGCCTAACAAAAGAGGTAGAGAACACTTTGAAAATGCCATTTCCGACAATTTAGAGACGCAAAATCTTAGTTCAAAATTTTTCCGCTGTGTCAACCATGGTGGCGTTTCGTGGGAGTCAGGCCCTCTAAGTTTATCAAGCTGGCTCCCTGAGTGACGGCCAAGTTGTAGTATAGACTACATAAACATACTATGCAAGTACTTAACTGAAGTTCAGTCTATCTACAGGATAATGTAATGCTGTATATCCAAAAATCTGTTTCAGAAAATGCAGGGAATTGCAGCCATAGGGATAGAAAAATACAAAAATTTTCTGGGGGAGAATACCCCCAGACCCCCCCCCCCTACTTTAAATGCGATACCACACCAAACTTTTTTTTACCAACAAACCATCTATCATTTCTCTACGCTCTGTATAGTATGGTCCCTTTTTGTAGATGCCCCCCCCCCCACTGACGAATTCTTAAAAAATGCCCTGGCTTTAATTTAGCGAAATATTGGAATTTGCTCCTTGACCGTGTGAATCGTATGTATATTTATATATTCTCCGTCCTGTTTGATACAGGTGGGTTTTTTACCTCACACAAATTTGTAATTAGGATGTTAATAAGCAGAATTAAAAGTTAAAACGGTATTTTGAAACAATAGCCAATGAATTGAAGTGATTTAGCATATGAGCAAGCAAAATGTACAATGTATTTTAATTAAACAATATTTAATGTATGTGTATTTATTCGTTAATATTACAAGGTTTGATTTTTATTCCGTGATTTTATTTTGTTGTTTTTAGGGGGGAAATGGCGGGGAAAACCCACATGGAAAATCCATTTCTCGCATCTGCGCATGCGCAGTGCGACTGTGGCTGACTTGCGCATGCGTATTTGCTACCAAAACAATAGCGGTTCGAATATTTCGAAGCGGGAAAATAGCGAACTTTGGAGGGATTATTTCGCTTGGGAAGCAACGGATTCTGATAAAGTAAGTTTTTATCTATTGATTCATGTGAAAATTACGTAGTTACACGAGGGGTGCAACGGAATTGCATCTTTTGGATGTTTATCCTACGGCCTAGAATCATTGCTTGGCGTCAAAACACGGCATTGCTACCATTCACGATGCTTTGAATTATTGTTCGAAATTCAAAGAACTGTTTCCACTCACATTGCGGTGCTTGAAAGTTGTTCTCCCAGCTCCAGTAACATCGGCTTCAAGCCAGCGAAGCTTCTCAAAGCTCAAATTAATTCAAACTCTCATCCATTTAGTACATACCCTTATGCATATTTTAACACTTAATTTTAATCAGTTCCCGTGGAACATTTTGCCAGTTTGAATAGTAAAATATCCAAACTGGCCATTCTTCCACGGATCACTGATTAAGTATTGAGGAAAAGGAAGATCCATTGTTTCGTTCGAAACATGGAGGTAGGCTCCTACGCGGAATAAAGCACTACTTCATACTTCTTCCCCTCCATCTACTTCCTCCAATTCCCCATACTCACGCTCCCTCTACTCAAAATTCCCCCCACTTATTCCCCATACTCAAACTCCCCAAACTCAAATTCGAATTCCGAAATCCCAAATCTTAATAATTTTGAAGGACACACAATATAAACACGCCTAGGATGTCAATGGTGGAATGGCGAGGACAAAATCTTTAACAGCGCTAAGGCGCTTATACAATTGCGGAACATAGCTTCTCGCTATTATTGTTTCGCCGGCAACACAAAATATAGTGTCACTGCCCCGCCCCCCCCCCCTCATTTTTTCCCCACAAAAAGTCCTGGGACCAGTTGTATAAAAAAGTGATTAAAATTAACTATAGTTAATGGAAACGTCATCCAATAAGAAGTGCGTATTTGAGAGTTAATCACTATTTAACTACAGAATAGTGATTAAAAAAGTGATTAATTAAGAGTTTTATACAACCGGTTTAATTATTTCCCCGAAATAACATCTTTACACACAAAATCGAGATCTCAAAAGATCGCGCAAAAGACTCGAGAGTCGAGTCGAGTGGACTCCGGAAGCAACCTCGTTCCCAGGCTCTTCCCTCAACAAGAGGGAAGAGCCTGGGAACGATGTTGTTCCGGAGGAAGCCCTGGGAACGAGGATGGGAGGAACCTAGCACGTCAAGCATAGTGTGCTGCAGTCTTGCTGACGCTCGGCAGCAAATGCCAGGAATATACGTAATATAATTTATGCTCGGGGTTAAATTACAAGCAGAATTATTATTTTAAAGCAGCCTAGCTCCTAGTCTCCTATGCAGACCTACTTTAGCGGGTATGGGCCCGCCACGTACGGTCTGCTTACTTTCGCTAGCAATTCGCCTTCCCATTGTATTCCATTAGTCAATAGCATTCAAATGCACAAGACACGCCCACTTTGAATGTCAACTGTAAACTTGTAAAAGGTAAATGTAAACAAGGAGCGTGCGATAATCGAATAATAATAATACGGTATATACGTACTTAAATGGCCATAAATGTGAACAGATCGAGTTCTCTGATCAATAGCAGTCGAAGTAGAAAATATTGAATATTTTTCCGACGAATGTACGCGATAGGTCGAAGGCTTAAATGTATATAAAACTATTCACTGGTAATTAGTCTAGGACCTGTATATGAGTTTGTATGCATTTCATTTAGGACAGATAATCTCAACTGTTTTAGGGCAAGTTGACCATGACGGTCAACATGGTAACGCTGCCCGAACCCCAATCCGGGGCGAAACGTCCGAAACTGACCACACCCAAAAACGACGCTCTCGCCATACTGCTATCTACCAAACCATAAAAGCTTTGGCTATTCTGAGGTGCTTATATGGTTCAGAGATGGTACTTTGGGGGGTGGTCATTGGTAAGTGTGAAATGCCTAGCACTAATATTTCACAAGAAAATGACCATGCAATAATCATAGTTAAACGTCAAAGATAAACAGCAGTGGACTTACATTACCTTTTTCCCTAAATCTTTTTGATAGAAACATAATTGGTACTTATTTAAACGTATTATCACTGGTTTGGTGTAAAATAGTAAATAATTTCTGACCGAAATAATAATTTGAAATGTGCCTACCTCGTGCAAATGGACGTATTTGGCCAAGTTCTCCACTTTACTCCGCTGTTTATCGGCGATCTCGTCGACTCCTACAAAAAATGTAAATAATCTCAGACATAATGGTATCAAGAACATTTTGAACAAGTTTCAACTTGGTTTCAAGTAGATCATACCTGTTTAACCATCGACAAGGTAATGCATGAGTCAATTCCAGGAGTAACCATCCCCCCCCCGGGAACACACCCGGGCATTTGATTTGATTGGTTATGATAGTGTAAATGCCCGGGTGCCGGGACACAACTTGAAGACTAATGCACGGCCCCTGGGCAAGCTGAGAGTGGAAAATGCCCCACCCCGGGGACGATTTTACAGTCGATTTCACGAAACTTTGACCACAAATGTTCCGAACTTTGTTGCAAAGTTCGGAAGCTCATATTGGAATTCACAAGCCAATTTGTAAACAAAGTCCCTGATTGGTCCGTGAAGTAAACGAAGCCAATAAAATGCGTAGTTTACGAACTGGTTTGGAATCTCATTATGAACTTTTGAACTTCGCAACAACCTTGTGAACTTCGCAACGAAGTTCGGAAAATTTGTGGTCAAAGTTTCGTGAAATTGACTGTAAACGTTTAATAATTAAACTTTTAATGGCATATAATCATAGTCATTTAATAACATTATAGTATTAAACTGCTATGGAATATTATAAAACATAAACCTTTAATAGTTGTATTTAAATTTGCATGGCACAGGGTATAATTTTCGCTTATTCTTACAATAAATTTCACGCCACCTTGACCACGAGGTCGCAAAATACAATCAGCGCGCCCACATGCGTGCCTGAAACTAGGTTTTGCTGCCTTAAAATTTGTGGGTGGGATTCTGGGCAACCATTTGTCAAATCCCCGGGGTCCTCCAATACCCGCCCCCCGTGCACATACATGAAAGGCAAATTCCCGACCCCCGTGAACTGGGATGTCCCGGGGGGGGATGGTTACTCCAGGAATTGACTCATGCATAAATCCACAACTTTGTCCAAATTCGGCGCCATTTTGTCATCCCATGTCGGTTGTCAACAATTCAGCCTTGTTATTGCTGGAGAACAGAACAGCAGAATTGTATGTGAGTATTTGTATGTACAGTGATATTGCGACGATACTACGACATCTAGATCTATCTCTCACAATCCACAAAGCGAACCAAGAAGTACTTATTGTGTTGAGAACATCATAAACTGTGCAATTTAGTTCTATACGATGTCAACAGCTACACATCAAACTCAATCATCAAATATAAATCGATATCCTGAACTAAAACTATCGTGGTCTGGTGATTATGAATCGCTGAAATTGTTTGTTGATAGCGAACTAAATTCCGAAGGAACTTGGTCATCAATCGGTGGGGAGAAAAAGTTGTTTAAAAGCAAAAACGTTGATATCCATCGGTGGGCTAAAAAGAAGTTTCTTAGGATAGAGGGAAAACAGGCAAGTGAAGTTAAACGTTCAATTCTGATGTTGATTTTGCATGACATTGGTTCTGACGACCATAATATTCGCTCGTCTCATAACATGTGTAAATGCCCTGAAGTCAGTTCTGATATCGAAGGCGTTAAATTGGATGTCATTATCTTGGAATCAACAGTGAAACAACAGGCAAATACGCTTGTTAGTTTGCAGGAAACCTTGGCGAAATTAGAAGCATCAACAACCGATGCAAAATCTATACCGTTGGATCAACTAAGTAAATCTCCCAATAATACATCGGCTGAATGTGTTGTACAATGTACGAATTATAATAGCCCTATTGCGTCTGTGATTACACCTACTTGCTTGTATTTCTCGGACGAACCTGAGCAGAATAATACGGACAATATAATCGAAAAGCAGAATAATACGGACAGTATAGTCGAAACCTTAGTAGGAAAGTATTTGCCTAGTCATTCCAAGTCAAATGTTAAGAGTTGTTCAAATAATACACCAATTTTAAAGAACCCATGTCATGATCTGCACCACAATCCACAAGGCATTCACGATCAATTAAATACTAGCCAAAGAATTGAGAAGGAATGTGTGGAGATTTGTCAATCTAATACTAACAAAAGATACTTACACTACCATGGCCAACATAATGAATGTAGTCCCCATTGTCTAGATCTCACAGTAATTAATCCCAGTAATAGTGGAATTATTACAGATGATACAACTCCTATGAATAATTATCAATCTATCCCAACCCGTATCACCCAGCGAAAACCATCTAGGAAACATAATAAACGTAACAAAA
>CACRXK020005605.1:0-27541 GCA_902702795.2 Paramuricea clavata
AATAACTGACATTTTTCATCCATATCTACATCCAAACGTCGGCAGTGACAATAAGTATTTCATAAAATCAATCAATAATATCTAACGAGCGTTGTTCGTACATAGTTTATTTATTTTGTTCGTATAATTTGTGTGCCTTTTTAATATTGTATTTTGCAAAACTATATCGCACAAATATCAACATTTTACGTCCACAACTACAAATCCACATACCTTTAGTGAAGATGGCTTCCACTTCATTTTCAGAAAGTTTCCGTGCCCAAATCGTAAGAGAATTCACAGCAATTGCATATCTACGTGATTGAGTTGCTTTGGAATCTCCCAATCGCAGGAGACTATCAGAATCGTAGAATTTAAAGCCAGATCTCGCGGTTTTCATACGGCCATGAGAGCGAAACGCGAGATCATCCACTATTAGCGTGAGCCCAGCTGCATGATCCCAGTAGGCCAATGCATGAAGCCGGTTCGTTGGATCACCCATAGGACCTACACATGCTATCCAGGAATGCCTCCAGAAATGAATCCTCACACATACATGGTGGTGTCTAATGTATATGACAAAGCATCGCGATCCGGATCGACCAGATCGAAGTACCGAAGTAGCAACTGGAAACGGTGCAGAAGGGGACTTGAACCAAATCCATAATTGAAAGCTTAGACCTTCCTTGCATAGTTGAGGATCAGATATACAATGACTGCGAAAGTCGGCAATTGCACGAGCATGTGAGTGCTGTAGTACTTTCACTGCGCGTCTGCCGTGGATCAACGTGCCAGGGGTGCCATCTTTAGTTGTATTTAATGGCCAGAACAACTTCTTGTCAACTAGAAATACATAGTAATAGAAACTCCAATAAGATAGTTTAAAGCCATATGAACAGGTTCAGTCTGTGATTGATTGATTGATTGGTTGATTGATTGATTGATCACGACAAACAAGCACAATGAAATTATAGTATATATATATATATATATATATATATATATATATATATATATATATATATATATATATATATATATATATATATATATATATATATACCAGATTTTCTTATCATTCTCGCCCTTCCCCCTAACCGAATCCTAAACTGAACACTTAACATACATTTTAATCACCGCCTAATCTTATGACGTTATTTCGGGATAGTAATAAGGAAAGTGACCCCGTTTTCCCAAATCTCACCTTTCCTAATGCGATACACGTTATTGACCCAAATGCCGCCCTTTCCATCCACACAGTTGCTTGCCTCACCATATTTATTATACGTGATATGAGCCTGCGGTCCAGTGAAACAATATACTTCATTTTGTATAGAAAATACTTCATATCCTGCTGCAGAAGCGATCGCCTGACATTGAACTAAGCCATGATCCGATGATACAGAAAACATGTTGGGAATTGCTCGGGTCTCATTGTCTTTAAAGCAACCGATAAGTTCAGCTTCAACACCTAAAATGAACGGGATCAATTGAGAGGTTCAGATTTGACTTTCACTGCCGCTATCGCTATCATTAACCAATCAGATGAGTACTAAGCCTATGACGGCTAATGGTATAGAGGTAGTAAAGTCCGAAACTCTCTAATACATCCTCAAAAAATAAGCGCCGCATTGAACTGTCTCATCTTTATATGTCATAATATCTGCAGTATCAAGGAATAAATAAGGGATGACTCTTACTAAACCTTTACTCTACTAGCAGTGGTTTCTAGCTGAGCTGAGGAGAAACCACTGCGAGCAAACGAACGATCGTTTGATGTAGCCGCCGTCCAGATTCACGGTCGAATACATTAAAATAATGAGAAACTGGTAAAACCGCTTTGACAAGTTTTTGTTGTTGTGCGCATGAGTACAAGCTTGCCACTGCTGGTGAAGAATTCAAATGCACAATGGACCATTTGCATTATAGACTAAGTTTTGATCTAAACAAAGCTAGACAAAAATTTCATCACAACTTGAAAGAGCATCACAAAATTGGTAATATTCCAAAGTTTCGTTGTGAAATGTTGTAAAATGCGGATAATATAGCCTTGCGAAGTTTGCCGTTTTTCAGTCAGCATTTTGTATTACAAACGGGAAATTGACAGCCCCAAAGAGTATTGGGCTGTCAATTTCCCCCACGTAATGCAAAATGACTGAAAACCGGCTAACTTCGCAAGGCTATATTATCCGTATTTTAAAACATTTCGCAACGAAACTTTGGAATATTACTAATTTTGTGATGCTCTTTCAAGCTGTGATGAAATTTTTGTCTAAACTTGTTTAGATCGAAATTTAGTCTATAATGCAATTGGTCCATTTGTTGCGTGAGGCACTAATTTCAAAATATTTTAGTATATTGGCAACAACGATATTAAAACCGAGATATAAATTGTAAACTGCAGGTAGAATAAAAAATCGTTTTATTAAAACTGACAGACAACAAACAAAACACAACTGTGTCATCTTTGTTTACAGATAACAAACTACAGGAAATAAAGTCAACTCTATAGTGACGTCGGATTTGTCCCATCACGCGATCTAGACGATTATTCCTTTACTCGCAGTGGTTTCTCCTCAGCTCGGCTAGAAACAACTGCTAGCAGGGTAACTCAACCCCTAGGAAGAACGGTTCAGAACTGATCGAATGAGCTATCTAGTATGGATAAACTGAAATATTTTAATTCACTATTCACCAAATGGAACCAATACAGCATCGTAACCCTTTGTTCAACATTCGTACATGGCATTAGGTACTGTACTAGATATTACAAGCATGCAGCAACCCCTCGCCTTTATTTTCCAAACATTGATTTAACACGAAATATTCGTAATTGGCCAACACTGAACGTCGCAGCGTCATGTGCAGCCATGAGAACATGCTATTTTTAATCTTTATCTTTTTTATTATATGTACTAAAACGGCAAATAGTTAAAAGATTAGTGCTTTTAACTATTCAACAATGAATTTCCGAAATATATATAGTAGGTATACTGTATACTGTTAATTTGAATTTTGTGACATTCGATTTAATGTAAAATTTAAATCAAATTGGCATTTTAAATTTTTTCTGACATTAACCAGGGTAAATAAGAAAACTTAGAGCTTCATTCACCAGGAAATCTGTGCTAATCTTAGGAAAAATTTGAAGGAATAAAATTCACGAAAAAGGAGCAGCAGTCAAAGCAAACTTGCTCTGCATTTCTTGATTTGCCATTGCAAATCAATTCTTCTCATTTCTGCAAACACTATAATTGCTTCATGCCTCATTGACTCTGTGTGAAACAATTTTCCAAATATATGTCTTTGAAAATTGAAATCTTGCTAATCCCTCTCCTGGCAAACAGCCACATTTTTGAGATCAGTGAGGAAGTCCACCCATGAAACTTGGGTCATAACCATGCGTTACTGGTGAGCTTCAGACCATCCTAATATTTTTCCCAGGTGTAAATAGGTGAGCGGAATTAGTACCCTCGCCTTTGCTCGGGGATAATCCCGTAACGTATCAACAACCAGCATACCAAGAAGACCATAGGGAATAGATTCAGCAGGCCCAGCGTCGGAAATTCCTTTGCAGAACACTTGTTGTTTCATTTCTTTATCTTTCGGATAAATGTTATAAAATCCATCAAGAGTAGCAAAGAGATGATCTTTGTAATACTGACAAGAGGTTGCCTCAAATTCTGAAAACAATGCAAGGTTATTAATTTAAACTCAAATGTACAAGAAACTATTATGCGAAGAGCTATTTATAACAAATATAAGCATTTATAGGTCGAGACCCCCTCCCCCTCGTCTTTAGGAGCAATGTTGGAATTAATTGTTTCAAAACTGAGGAGAAACTGAGGGCGTAATTCCAAATCTGCGGCTTTCAGATCATCGTAAAACGTATCTCTAATGTAAATGCGATAGTATTTTGCAGACCACAAAATGGAACAATTTCTCGAGGGCCCATGGCTTTGGATGGCCGAACCATTAGAATACTTTCCACCAGGGCCGCCGAGAGGGGGAGGGGCAAGGGGGGGGGGCAAATTACCCCGGGCCCCGAGGTACTGGGGCCCCCTGGAATTTTTTTGTTGGGCCCCAGTCATTTTTGTGGGTTAAATATTTAGGGGGGGAGGTTGTTCTCCGAAAATATTTTTTCCGGAAACAATTTTGTAAGGTGTAACATGTATTAAATCCATCAACGACCGTGACCCCAATAACCCTAAACCCAAACCCTAGCACCATTCCTAAATCTAAGTCTGATTCTGAAGCTGCGCTGCAAAGTTATTGATACTGTGCCGTCACTGTGGAAGTCACCCAGGCAGAGAAGCAAACAGAACATTTACCTTTGGACGAGCCATACAGCTCTAGTTTAAGACAATTCTTTTTTTGTTTAATGGCCGAATAAGTAATTCTGAAAAATCTTCCTTCAACAGGCGCAGGTAGATAATGTTTTTTGAAGGATTTTCGGCCGATGAATCCCTAAAATACATACAGACAAAGATGATTAATTAATACGTACTTGAACCGGAGTCAGAGTTAACAACTTAACAGACATACAGAGTGTATCAAAAAAGTTAATACAAATCTGGCATGTTATCGCACGTTATACATATTACGTTTATGCATTTAATTTTTTCATGCCAATACACATACAGTGTATCGTCTAGCTGTCGAATGATACATTTCTTGAATCACTACGATCACAAATAGCCAGAATACGATCACTTCTGTGACGTCATATGAAACCCAAGAATAGTGCTAGTAATATGTGACTTGTTCAGTTCACAAGGGGGCGTGAAAAACGGAGCGTGCGAATTGAACAAATCACATATTATTAGCGCTGATGAAGATCCGGGCTTACGGATCCAAAGCTTTGCAGAAATATTTTTGGAGCAACTGTCCGAAAATTTTAAAAAGCATTTAAATTATAAAGGTGGAAACAAGCGATTTAAACCGACAACTTTAAATAAAATCGTATCTCATCAGTTTTGATGGCAATGATTCAATAAAGGTATCATTTGACAGCTAATAACTGATCGATACAGAAAACCTATAAACGCAGTATTTCACGCTCGATAACATATCAAAGTTGGATTACCTTTTTTATTATTAGCATGACAAAATTACTGGATGCTGATTGGTTACTACTTCATTAATTGTACTGCAGTCTCAAAACAAACAAAATGGCGGAAAGGTGTTTTGAACACAAATGTGAAATGAAATTGCCCTTGAGGAACTAGATGAAAATACGAACAAAAGCACCAAATTTTGCTTTAACAAAAGAACTAAATGAAAATACGAACAAAAGTACCAAATTTTGGTTGAAAGTCTGGCAGGACTGGGCTTTGGCGAGCGAATATGATCTTGACGGAGAAGTATCCAATTTTGTCATGTGCTAATAATAAACATGTACGGCTGCTCGTCCATTTTTGCAAAATTTCCAAACATCACTCGTACTATTAATCCCTATAATTGTACTCGCCATCGCATGATTACCTACACTTATACTTCTGCATAACAGGAAATAGAGACACCAAGATTAACTTGACTAACACGATTTACTATAGAGCCATGCAAACAGACAAAAAATTGTAGTTCCTACTTACAAATCTTTCTCCAAATATAGAAGAATAAGTATAAGCGCTTCCATCTTTGGAGTACGATACATAGAAGAGCTCCATGAAATCGCCGTCCTTCCCCTTTGTTCCAACAGCGCAAATTTTATGCAAGAAACGAAAATCAATCACCATATAAACTTCCGTCGAAGTTGGCCATGTTGGACACCATGCGCTATCGGGAATGTTTAACTTTGCAAAGAAAGCGTACATCTTATAGCTATCAAATTTATATTTAAACAAACTGTTCGGAAGGAAATTGAGGAGCGGAACATCCGCACAGCTTCCTGAAGAAAGAAAATAAATGCATGCAGTAAGCAGGGATTGCAATAGAGGAGGGCGGTTCTTTGTCGGTTGTACGACTATCTAGAGAATCAAAACAATTTTTTTCTCAAATTGAGGACGAGGGAAGTTTAAAGATTTCCGGTGTAGTACCCGAAAAATTTATTTTAAATAACCTTACCTTTAATTAAATTGACTAAGTCTTCATTCAAGTCAGTTTTATCAGGACATGTGCTAGTTAGGTCTGTAGTACGACACACTAATTGTCGGGGTTCCGGAGCAAAATCTGCAAAATATGGATTAGTGCAGCCGTTCACACTTGGGTTAACTTCAGGATTTTGACAATATTGATCCAGCCATGACTGTTTTTCGAAATCACCCAATATGGGATATCTGTAAACGAATGGTACTAATTTATTATCTCTGGTAAAGTAACATGAACTAATAGTTCTCCACACATGCCCGTCAATTCTCAAACCAGTATCCCTAAAACAACGCCAGGATGATTTAGTATTCCCTTTACTTGGGCTGTATCGAGCATGACATTTGTCAGAGCCGTAGCAGTCTTTGGAAGTATCTTTGGTTGTGCAGGATGGAACTTTATCTGTACACCAATCGTCCAGTTCACGTTGGCGTTGTGGTGTTGGTGAACCTACAAAGTGGAAAATCTATGTGAAAAAATCATTATTAAACTTTACAACTACAACTTCAATTTTGATTTTTCGTCAAACAACTCGTATCAATTGCAACCGTCTGTACTTAAGAAATAGAAAACGAGTCGCGTGCGTTTATGGTGTAACAATGCTCGCGGGTAATGTTGGAAGAATACGAGAGAAGCGTGTAAAACATGAGGCGTAGCGGAGTGTTTTACACGCTTCTCGAGTGTTCTCCCAACATTCCCCGAGTGCATTATCACACCGTAAACGCACAAGACGATTTTTTCTATATCTTTTATAATGTAATATAAGTAGAAGATATTACATCAGTAACAATTTTTGTTTTTAAGCATTTGTGCTGCCGGATTTGCCATGCTGCTCAGTTTTAATTTTTAAAATTATTGTATTTTGTACATTTCGCCAAAAATATATCTTATTCTAGCAGTTTTTATCAAAAGCATTGAATATACTTTTTAAGTCACTTATGTTCAGTTTTCGTTGCCTTTTTGGTATTCCTGTATCTTTTTCAAGTTTTTTCTCGACTATTTTGCACGCCTTTTTCTTTTTGAAACAAAAACAAATTCGAAGAATGCAAAGCCGGTTAATTCTTATGCTGTTTTTACACGTAGAGCTACAGATAATATTGCTTTGTTCCTTTGGTCTATTCCTTCCTGCTTTCTGATATATTTTGTATTTTAAATGCTCTATAGTTTTGTTTATATTTTTGACTAAAAAGCAGAGATGAAGCGGGGGAACACAGAAAAAGCAAGGCAGTGCCACGGAACACAGTGCACTATTGCAGGGCGCTATAAAACAAATCGCCTTGATTATTGCGTAACAATGCGCGCGCATTAGCCTATCAAATTGTCTGTTATATCCCACTTATATTATAATATAGATTATTCATTAGTTTCAGCAGATAAAACACAACATGTGGGTTGAATCACAAGACTTATACTAGTTTCCGTGGCAGTTGTAAACTGCCTTGTATAAAACATAATTTATAGTCCGCAATAAAAACAACATTTAGCGTATCTTTTAGAGTGTTTTACGTTACGAACCCCCTGTATTTACGTTTAGCATTGTCTTTTAAATTAAAATGCTCAAAATTTTCAAGTTGTCTCGCGGACTGAAATGTACTGTTTTCAGTCGGAACTCTTGAACAGTTCAACGTACTCTCGCTGATATTTAAGTTAGTCCTGTTATTCAATTCAATTCAATTCACATGTATTGTTTTATCTGCTAAATCTAATAAAACAGTTAAAGTCGGTATGAAAACTTTTCAAAACATTCAACTACAAATTTGACTTTTCATAAAAAGAAACAACTCGTATTTGACTTTTCATAAAAAGAAACAACTCGTAACTTAAAGGGGAACTCCAGCCCCAATACAAGTTGGGCTTAAATAAAAGATCTTATGTTTATCAGAAAGTTCCCAAATTATCTCGGTCCAACTATGTAAGGATAAGGTCAGGAGAAATTGCTTGCCAAAGTTCAAGACTTTTTCAAATTTGGCCGCCATTTTGGTATTTTCCATGCAGACGCGGATTTGTCAGGGTGATCGCTAGATAGTATACTTCAAAATAAGGTTTCCATTTTTATAACGTAGAAAAAACTATCCTAACGCAAAGCTAAACCCTAACCCTAATACAAACCCTCACCCTAACCCTAACCTAACCCTAACCTAAACCCTAACCTAACCCTAACTTATTTTAATTATTTTAAAAATTGATATAAAAACGGAAATCTTATTTTGAAGTATACTATCTAGCAATTGCCGATTTGTCAGCGCCCTCACTTTCAAACGTCATTTTGCTTGCTTCTGAGGTGTTTTTGATAGCGCAAGCTATAGTTTTGTATGGCGATATTAATATAAACGTTGACTATTTTTCGTTTTCAAACCATTCTTATTCGTCATTCAAAACAACTTTTGTAGGGCGAGTTACTTATTACATTATGCTTAATAATTACTAACCGGCTATATTTGAATTCGCAGGTTCAACGATTTCATTGAATTCAAGTAAATTAAAGCGATACAGTATACCAATCAACAGTATCCAGTACAATGAGCTGCAGATTACCGATATTCGACCAACATGCTACGGCTTTGCTTGCGTTTGATGCTAGCAACCATGCCATAATTTACCCACTGTCAAAAACCCAGTAATGCAGCATCATCACTTCATCTGCGACTATTTTGCAAGCAATCTCGATTCAAAACCTATATGAGTAATATAACCTATGGCTATGCGCAAAATACTCACACGCCAATAATTCAGTAAAATTTTACTTACATGTACAGTAGTTAGATTTAATGTAATTTGTTACAGAAAACAATGAGTAGAACTGTAACTAATGCGTTAAGTACAAATTGACTATAAACTTGTGAGCTGTATTACCCCTTTACACGAGCCCGGGTTGACTATCAACCGGGGTTTGTTTTTTCATATCTGGAAATCTTAAAGCTCCAGATTGTTAATATAACTATATAGCAAACAACCTAAGGTTTCAATCAATGTGCATGGATTAATAGTTTTTTCGTTTGCTTGCTGTTAGGCCAATTTAATACGCCGATGGTGGTTGAACTCAATGCCGCTAGAATTAAGGCAAACACACGATTAAACACAAACAAAATATTATACGCACGCATGTTCAGGGCACGTTATACAAATACCAGCAGTCATGATGAGATAGTGGAGAGTTTATAGTCTACTGTCCCCACCGATATATCTGTATTGAGAACATTAAATTCACGTTCAAATCCTATGATGTATGCGTTCGTATACTTAATACTTTCTTGTCTCTATACTGCATGCACAATGTACTTTAAAAGGCCATGTCTGAAAAGCCAGCAAATCCAAGTTGATAAACAGCAAATTAAAACGATATGGTAGTCAAAAGTATCTAGGAAAATCACCTGCAAATCTTTGAAATACATGCTGATGTATCACGCTATATCCTATATGGCTTTGTACGCGTTCGTTGCCAAAATGCGGTAAATGCCAGCAAGGTTCCATGATCTGGCTCGTACAACGATTTATCCACTGTCAGAGACTCAGTAATGTTAAAAATGAAATCTCCTGACTTGGATGATGATAAATAGCTCTATAAAATTTGTTTTGACGAATACGAATGATTTGAAAACGAAAAATAGTCAACATTCATGTTAATATCGCCATACAAAACTATAGCTGGCGCTATCAAAAACACCTCAAAAGCACGAAATGACGTCAAAAAGTGAGGGCGTTGACAAATCCGCGTCTGCATGGAAAATACCAAAATGGCGGCCAAATTTGAAAAAAAGTTGAACTTTGGCAAGCAATTTCTCGTTATCCTTAAATATTAGGATCGAGACAATTTGGGAACTTTATAATAAACATACGATCTTTTATTTAAACCCAACTTGTTTTGGGAGTGGAGTTCCCCTTTAAAAACGAAAACAAATTTAATTAAGGAAACGCTGGGTTAATACAATGCGTAATAGTGTCCTTAGTATCAGTTTTTCAACATCAATCTTTTATTTTCGTGTCAAACGATTCAGAAATATCTGTTTCCTACATGTAAACCAAAAAGTTGAATTAAAAATTACTAAACAAAAGGACTAGGCAGCGTTTCGTGTTGTTGTTCACGCAGTTTATTTTATACGCATGCGCAGATAGTGATCTAGTCGAATGGAAATTTTGGCGCATTAGGAACATTAACTCGATGTCAGGGCTGTTTTTCTCAAGTTTCCTTGTGTGATTTTTTTTTAACTTTTCCACATTTGCTCAGCAGGACAAGTAGTAAAACATGTCGAAATTTTAAGTAATTCTACGGATAGGTTTTTTCTGCATTTGTTACTCATGAATATCTCAAAAACGTATTTTAAAAACTCCCTTCAAGTTTTGATACATATTACTCTTTATGGGCTATAAATACATCTTCAAACAAAATTTCAGAAAAATTCACCAAATAAAAAAATACATATATTTTGTCGAATCATTCTGAAATTAGACAATAAAAGTGCGGAAGATAAAACGACATAGTTACCATGGCAACACTAACACTGTTTTTATTTGTTCATATGAATTTAGTGGCGCAATTGACCACTTGCGTAATAGACAAAAATTTGATCTCAACTAGCCTCAACAAAAATTTCATCACAGCTTGAAAGAGCATCACAAAATTAGTAATATTCCAAAGTTTCGTTGCGAAATGTTGTAAAATGCGGATAATATAGCCATGCGAAGTTTGCCGTTTTTCAGTCATTTTGTATTACGCACGGGAAATTGACAGCCCAATCGGGGCGCCAATTTCCCGTTTGTAATACAAAATGACTGAAAATTGCAAATTTCGCAAGGCTATATTATCCGCCTTTTACAACATTTTGCAACGAATCGTTGGAATATTACCAATTTTGTTGATGCTCTTACAAGCTGTAATGATATTTTTGTCTAGACTTGTTGAGATCAAAATTTTGTCTATTACGCAAGTTCATGGTCAATTGCAAATCTCATAGTATAGATTTCATATTTTCCCCCAGTGACCTATTAGTCCCTTAAACTCAGAAAATTGCCTTTACAGCAAGTATGTTTTCTGCCGTGAGTGTTCTATATATGTCAGTCTTATGTATTCTTGCAAAGCCAAATAACAAAATTTATTCAAGGTTCAAGTTTTTGGAAGCCAGGACAACCTTAATTGAATTAGCTGTATGCAGTAAACTATAAGAATAAAACTAATTATTTTGCTGAAAGTGCAGGTATCGTAATATGTAAGTATATACCAATTTTTATAGTTAAATATACCAACCGTTTAGTATCATCAAATCTTTTGTTCTATAATATATCCCCATGGGGCCATAAATTCCAAGTGAGACGTCATACAGTAAAATGTCCGGTACTCGTTCCCAGGCTGTTCCACTTGGAGCTTGGTCGTTCATCCCCAGTCTCTTGTAAGGATGCAAGTTACTTGTGATTGCCCAGAGTTCATAAATTGGTCCTGCTTCTATTCTCACGAATGTTTCGTATTCAGGATTTCCTACCTCGACCCAATCCTGTGAAAATATAAGACAAAAGTCCTCAATATTCGCCCGCTTTATTTGAGAACTTCTAGTTTTTATCAGTCGTAAGGATTGCACAGACGGGAAATTTTTCTTTGGTAAGGTTTCCAAAACAAATTTTCCTTGGCAAGTTTTCCTGCAAATTTTTTTCTTCGCAAGTTTTATTTGCTTGTAATTTTTTCTCCCCAAAGAGCATTGTGCAAAAGCTAGTCATGCTTTGGACAAGAAAAGGTGTTCGTGTGTACGTCCGCAAAGAAAAATCTTGCAAGTGTACATGAAATACATGTATGGTTTTGCGAGATGAAAGCCAGCTTTGACGTAATATCGGTTCAACAGTAGTCCGTGCACACGAGCAACAAAAATGCCGACGAAATTTGTCGAGTTATCCAAAACCTGTGTTAAAAGCGGCTTTCTGATTGGTTTAGAGCAGGTGAGCTTGTCGTCGAGCTCACCTGCTTCTTGCCGAACTCACCTGCTTTTCGCCCGAACTCACCCGCTAAACTGCTTACGTTGCAATAACAATAACGAATATGGCGGACAAGATTTAGCCGATAAACCTAAACTTTAAAGAACTTTTTTCGGTGACTAACATACTGAGACTGAAGAAAAACCAAAGAAAAAATGCAGTAAAGGTAATGTAGACGTAGATAAAGAAATATTTTCTTGCCCAGTGATTTTTTTGGCCGGGAAAATGTTCACAGAACATCGACGAATATATCGCGAAGAACTACAAATGTGTGTATGGCTCGGTGTATGGGATAAAAACCAAACTCGGGTGGCTGGAAGTTTCCCGAACTCACCTCGCTTCGCTCGGTAAGTTCGGGAAACTTCCAGCCACCCTCGGTGCGTCCAATCCCGGACTCACCTCCCTGCAAGTACGTTTGTTATAGAACACTTGTGGACCATACACACGAGAAGGTAATTGAACTTGTCAAGGAAACTTGTTTGGTTCTGCGGACCTTTATAATTTGAACAGATAATGCTGTTGAATGATGTTCGCCTGAGCCGCAAGGCAATGCAATCTGAAGAACGTAACGTTCAGGACGATAGGGATCAAGAATTGATCATTTTGAACTGTTTTCTATTATCGAGATGCAAAACCTGTATCCAAACCTCGTGGTTTGAAACTTTATTGCGCAACAGACTTTCGTTCTTTTTGATGGAATTAAATCGCTGACTCGACTGAAATTAAAAATAGAACGAAATTTGTTTTATGAAAGAAGATCCAACGCTCCGGAACCTTTCTCCTCCGCAGAGGCTTTTAAAGAATATGTATAATTCGAAGGAATTGAAATTGCGCTAGAAGGTATCTGGTATGAAGACAACCGCTGAAAATCGGTGCGCGGGCGAGGGGAAGGGAAGGAAGAAGTAACGGAAGCCTCTGCCCGATTTATGTCCCAATATGGCGTTAAATCAGGGGGAGGAGAGACTGTGCAAATTCTCGAGCAGTTGGACAAAATGACTCAGTTGCGTATGAATTATTCATGTCCACGAAGGCAATTTATTTTGGCTTTGTGGAGCAGGAAAACGTGTTGTGTTGTCTGTGGTTCACAAACAACAGATATATTTAGTCAAGTAGGCCTTCAACAACATTACCGAATTAGACACAGAGGCACAGAATTCGATGATAATAGTTACAATTTTTTTCGGCTTTATACTTTAAATTGCTGATGTATTTTACAATGAATGTGTGTTTTAATATAGAATTTTGAAAATTACAATATTTTTTATGTTGAAGGCGATGGTTAGAGCACAGTGTTGTGTTGTTCAAACGAGAAAGAGACAGCAAAGTTGTTTGGGTTATATTTAGACCATAAAATTTCCTTGCCAATTATTATTTTCATTCATTCAATCTCATAAACACATTATTATACCAAAATATATACGTTGGCCAACAGATCATTATCCAAAATGTCTTCACATTATGAAATAGAATTTAAAACAGAAAGGATTGTTGAGATAATATACGGATGCTACAGATATCGCCAATTTGTCAAAGATATCGACACAAATCGGGCAGAGGCTTCCGCTATTTTTCCCTTTCCCTCGCCCGCGCACAGATTTTCAGCGGTTGTCTTCATACCAGATACCTTCTACCACAATTTCAATTCCTTCGAATTTCATATTCTTTATTAAAAGCCTCGGCGGAGGAGAGAGCTCCGGAACACTTAACCTCACTACGGCGATTCCTTTTATTGGCCAAGAACATAGCGGCCCCTGACTCGTCCTCAGTCGTCTCTGTGTCTTAAGTGCGGGCGGAAGCAGGAAAAGTAGCAAGGGCATACAGGCGGTGAGCCACACGCTAGCAGTGCTGGGAAGGGGGAAATTTGTCTCGTCTTTCCCCTCTCCCGCTGCGCCGCTTCCATCTTTCTTGCTTCGATCCGCCATCTTTTCTGCTTCTCCCGCGTTTGAAAGAGAGTATTCCGCCCGCGCTTTAAACAGAGTAACATGGAAACGACTGGGCGCGAGTCACTAGCGGCTATTACGCCGACGCAATTTTTTTTTCCATAGACAGTCGGACTCCTCATTGATAGTCGGACGCATCATTGATCCACGTCCAGGCGTTCGCGAGTTATCGATGGACCCTTGTAAGCCACTGGTGCACCATATATCCATCACTCCACGTTGTTCTTCTTCGGCTACGTGTAGAGAGATGAACGATTTGCTTCGCGATGCCATAGTAAATCTACAAACTTGTTTTTCTGGTTCCGAAAATACTCAAGAACTGTTATTGCGACGTTAAATCTATATATCATCCCAATTGAAGGGAATCAGTATAAGATAACTAGTCTAGCGTGCCAGGAAATACTGGAAGATTCAAAGCGAACATCAAGACCACATTCCACAAATAGAAGTATTGCAGAATACCCGTCCACTAGCTACTAATATCATTTCATGCAGCCCGGCCACTATTTCACTGGATAGTGGATACGTAAATACCAGTTCTTATTGCCTCGCTCTAATATACACAAACTAATTACTAAGACAATGTTACGAATTGATACTAGAAAATACATGCATGCAGAAACCCTCGCCTTGCTGGCAAAACCATTGTATTTTCCGAACATGAAGTATCTAAAGTAGTTTCATGGTAACACGATAATTTTTTAAGAATATTCGTACAAATGAAAAATCGCCTAAAAAATATCACTTTTAATTACAAAATTATTAATTTCCCAACGTATATATGTTAGGTATGTTATTATACGTAATATAAGCAAAAGGTAAAATTCAACCACAAACGCTTCGCAAAACGTTTTAAAGTACTCTTTAACTAAACTGCCTTTAATAGCTGTTATCGTAATTGAACACGTCTATGCTACGGACCAGCGGTATCTGCATTATTTTAACATCGAAACGAGGCAATAGGGTCATGTTTTGTGTTTTTTTACCCTTTAGCCTCGTTTTCGTGCGTACTTCCACTGAGATACCGCTGGTATGCCGCAGCGGCGTATTCAATTACGATAACAGCTATTAAAAGGCTTTATCGATAAGCTTTGAGTTTGCAATAAAATAATTTTAAATTCTCGCTTGCAAATAACTTTGCTTTCTTTTTTATTTAAAAAATTCAATATCATAAAAAAGGGAATCAATATTATTAAAGATACACTGAAATTATATGCTGTCTTGTTTAGTTGTTTCATATACGCAGGTCGGTTTAGTTGTTTCATATAAGGCCGTCGGGTTTAAATTAAAGCCAATTATACTATGAAAATCAATATTTAAAACAAACTTACCTTCGTGAACGTCGGCTGCCCTCTTTTAGCCGATTCTTTCGCCCTTTCTTTCTTGAAATTTACAAAATCTTGCAAAAATGCGAGCAAAAATGAAATATATTTGCAAGAAATTTATCAATCATCAAATCAAGAAATGTTTGCTATTTCGCTGTCGTCATGCAGTCGTTATAATGCAAACTTTAAATTGGACCAATCAGTGTTCGCTATTCATGACAGTCCGCCACATATTTTGAGATCAGTGAGGATGACCACCCACCGAAACATCGTTGGTGAGCCACGCCCGCGATGTTTGATGAACTTTAGACTTCGCTAATGCTTTCGTTTCCCCGGGTGTAAATAGCCGGGGGGGATTAGTACCCTCGCACGGCGCTTCGCGCCGTCGGCTCGGGGACTATAAAGAAAATATCATGCAAGACTTTTAATGTTTAATAATTATCATGCTTAGCATGCTTTATAGTATAATTTTTTTCCAGACAGGCGTCTGTATGGTCTACATTCCCTCAACTCTCATTCCTGAGTCAACGGCGCACAGCGGCGTTCCGGGCGTAAGCCTGGGGTGAGGGTATTAATTCCGCCCGGTTATTTACACCCGGAGAAAGAAACGCACTAGCGACGACTAAAGATTATCAAATATCGCTGGCGCATGTTGTATGTATGGTCATCTCACTGATCTCAAAATATGGCTGTTTGCCAGGAGTGAAGAAGGGGAAATATAAAAAATACATGTAAGAAAGCATGGAAAATCGTTTCACATAACAAATTGTAATACTTTTTTTCAATTTTTAATTAAACGTAAACATTTATAAGAATTGATTTAGTGCGAGAAATACTAAGGTATAGCTTATATAGTGCGAGTTTGTTTCAATTATTTATGTATGACTTTGTATTAGTATAGACTTTGTTCTTGTTGTTCAAGTATTTCCTATACATTGTATGCGAAAGTTTCTCAGTTAATTAAATTATTTTCATTAGCGTCCTGTATGAATTAAATTTATTTCATTTCAAACTTTGAACAAAGTTTAAAGTTGAAGCTCAAGTTGAAGGGTTTAATATCGGCTAAAAGCAGTTAATTTCAAATTACATTTAAAAACGTTTTACATAGTTAAAAAAACATACTTGCAGGGAGGTGAGTCCGGGATTGGACGCACCGAGGGTGGCTGGAATTTTCCCGAACTCACCGAGCGAAATTTTTATCCCATACACCGAGTCATACGACGATACGTGCACATTATAGCTCTTTGTGATGTATTCGTCGATGTTTTGTCTTGTTACGTTCGTCGATGTTTTGTCTTATTTGCTCATAATACTTCTTTATCTACGTCTAGATTACCTTTATGCATTTTTTCTTTGGTTTTCAGTCTCGGTCATTGAACTGTAATAAACTGGAAGGCTAACTCCTATCCTATGATGAAGGGCATATGCTAGATAGTATACCTAAAAATAAAGTTTCCGTTTTTATATCAATTTTTAAAATAAGTGAGGGTTAGGTTAGGGTTATTATCTCATACCCAGTGTATTAGCGGATTTCCTACTGGCTACGAGGAGGTGCGTTCAATCTCGAACCCACCTGCTGACGTATGTTTAGGAGGGGGTTCGAGATCGATGTGTTGCTGGCGACCATTTTAATATGGCGCGATTTCAACAAATTTCTGACGAAGATTTGAAAATAAGACAAGAGAACCTTAAAAACAACAATACAACTAAAAATGAAAAAAAACAGAAGGCATATATTCAAAGAATATCAAATTGGAGAGGAAGACAACTTCTACGAATTCAGTGAAGAAAAGCTCGACAAGCGCCTTACAAATTCTGGTTCGTTGCAAGGACTAGAGATGGACACAAATATAAAGTAGGAAGCCTTAAAACAATTCGCAACAGTCTAAACAGAGCGCTGAAAAGTTTCGGGCATAAATTTGACATTACAAAGACAAAATGTACAGCTTTCACCTCGAGTATTAAAGCATACGATGACGCGACCAAAGAGCCAAAGCAGGAAGGAAAGGATTTCACGAAGAACCATGAAGCTATTGACACAGCAGGTAAAAATAAGTAATTGTAACCCGTCATGGTGTCCGTCATACTAAATTAATTTAATACCACATTTTGTTGTTTGATATATACCATAGTCGACACTTAGATTCAGACATTGGACCAAGATAGCTCCAGAAGAAAGTCCAGTTTGACATCACTAGATACTATTTTGGTTAAAAGGTTACACCAACCATAGCCTACGAGCTTCTGAAATAACAACATTGAAGCGTAACAACTACATGCAACGACAAGCAAATAATGTCCATAACTGGCCATCGAAGTAGTGCAAGTTTGGCTATCTAACAAAAAGTGGCTTCAGATGAAAATCTCCGAATGGGATGCACACTTGGTTATGCCCTCACAGGTGATTCAAGCTGTCTAACCAAACAAGATGAAATTTCCAGTGTTTACCAACAACATCCTCGAGAAACCAATTACCAACCTTCTTCACGCACTCCAAACCCCTCATTGCAAGAGATCGATGTAATTTCCAGATCTGAACGCGGTGGTCACTATCCAAGCGACAAAACCCCTGTCAAGAAAACACATTACAGACAAAACGTCAACCTAACCGAGTTCTTCAACTATTGTACCCCCTCGACAAGCCTTGACTTCTTCTGATCCAATATTCTTTGAAGATAACATAGACGCCCAAGATTTTTTGGTTACCGTAAGCTAGCTAATTTGAGAATAAAAAAACCTCAGAAAATTCGTACTTGGTACAAATGTCATCCCAAACCACATCCAGAAACAACAACAACCAGTTCTTGAGCAAACAAGCGATGAAAAAACCTTCCCATCGACCCCAACCTTTTCTAATTGTAAAACTGACGGTGGCATTACAATAAACAATTACAAAAGCTAAAAAAAAACATTTTTTTATTTTGTTGAACACTTGTCGAATTGATGACGTTTTAAAACTTGATGTTAATTGTTACTGTATATCTTGTTGTTACCACAATTTGAAGTTAAGTATTTATGTGCACACTTTTTTGTCACTATTGAAACAACTTTATTCAAAGAACTTGTAAATTTAATCAAATATTTATTATAATTGTTGAAGATTATATTATTGATTAATCTATTGATCATAAAACTGTAATTGCATGTTTTTAATATTGAAATGAATTTAATATTTAAAAAATAATATATTGTTATTTTTTATTTTGTTTGATGAAAATGGAATATTCTGTATTCAAAGTGGAAGAGAATAAAGATGGCCGCCGAAATTTTTCGGCAAGGGCAGGTTTATACAAATGTTGGCAATGTTTTCGCAGAATGTATTCATTATCTCTTTTCAAGAACAAGGGCATATTGTAGAGAATTTTTTTAACTTCAATTTAAGCATAAGTTTGTTTGTTTGCATAGTTTGTTGGCGGCTAAAATGTTCGTTATCCAAACAAGAAATTATATACTAAAATGCGTCAATTCAGTACTTTTTACCGAAATGGCGGCATGTGATAAGAAAACAAACATACTTGCAGGTTCGGTGAGTCTGGGACTGGACGCACCTCGGGTGACTGGAAACTTCCAGCCACCCTCGGTGCGTCCAGTCCCGGACACACCGAACCTGCAAGTATGTTTGTTATACATATAGTATTAGGGTTGGGGTTTAGTTTTGCGTTAAGATTTATATTATAATGTTATAATGTTATATTATATGTTATAAAAACGGAAACCTTATTTTAAAGTATACTTTCTAGCAATCACGTATGATGAAGGTATATGATTCCGCGTTGAAGCCGACTATAAATATAATGTACTATAAAACATTTTGACCGCAGTCCCAAAACTTAGTTTGTACTAAACCCCAGGTATTGTTACTTATCCTCAGCTTTTAGTCCTTGTTTTATTGCTTCTAAAACATGAATAAATTGACTTTTTCAAGTGACATTATTTTCGTCATCGCGTCTTTGTTGGGCATTTAAGAGCACTTTGAATATGACAGCCAAGCTAGCTTTGATAATGCTTATTTTAACTAGGGGTGCACCGGATTTGGAATTTTCAAATCCGGCCGAAACCGGATTTGGACAAAAATTCCGGCCGGAATTCCGGCCGGATTTGCCGGATTTGAGATAAACCGGTAATGGGGACAACTGGGGATAAATCAGTATTCAAAATGATGGTTTATGTTTTTTACTATTTTTAGTTAGTGTCAGTTTAGATTTTTGATTGTGTTTAAACCTTTTTTAAACATCTTTTTCATAATAACTTAATATTTTATAATAATATAAGTGTTTTTTTAAACTTTAAAGCTGCCAAATTGATGGTTTATCCCATTGTTGGTCAATTTTTTAAGGTGAAAACAGAAATTTAAATCCGGAAGCCGGAAAATTCATTAAATCCGGCCGGAATTCCGGCCGGATTTGAAATCCGGTGTACCCCTAATTTTAACTGTTAAAAGTATAAGTCGTGGGTACTTGAAATTAAATTTGCACATGTATCCAATATTTTTCAACATAATTTGTATCATAAAATCTCTTAACTCAGAAAAATCAAACATTTTCGCGTGGTTTTTTGACAAATTTTGTTTTAACCCTGTAATATTTTAGCAGTTGAACGATGTTTGTTTATTGTAAATACGGTAAGTAAAAAAGGTTAAATGTCTTAGTATGCTTTAAAAGTATAAAAGGAAATTAAAGGGTAAAATTTATCGATATAAAGTTAGCCTTCGAGTTAGCCTTCCAGTTTACTTATAGTTCAATAATCTCAGTAGGTTAGTCACCGAAAAAAGTTCAATCTTTAAAGTTTAGGTTTATCGGCTAAATCCACTGGCTAAATCTTGTCCGCCATTGTTATTGTTATTGCAACGTAAGCAGTTTCGCGGGTGAGCTGGACGAAAGGCAGGAGAGTTCGAGCAAAAAGCAGGTGAGCTCGACAACAAGCTCACCTGCTCTAAACTAATCAGAAAGCTGCTTTTAACACAGGTATGGGATAGTACGTAGAGTTTAGTTTTGAATTTTACATTAAAATAAAGACCATAGAAACCAAAATAATATACCTACTTTATATATTTTAAAAATTGATAGTTCTGTATTGAAAAGTGTTCAACTTTCATCTATTTTTTGAAGGTATGTACAAAAAATTTATGTAATCTATCGTGTTGACATGACTATAACATGACGTGGAACAACGCGAGCCTGCGTTCAGTGTTGGCGTAATAACGAATACTTCATGTTGAAGCAATGTTTGGAGAATAATAGGCGAGGGGTTGTTGCATGCATGTATTTCTAGTTATTTATCATACCTGTCCAAGGGGATCAGAATCCGTTATGCCTTGTCTAAAATGAAGTATACCACCAATGATTGCAAAGCATCCAGTTACGCCACAGGACAAATGTTGAATAGTTTCAGACGATACCTGACATGACCAATCCTCGCCTATTGGATTATTCTCTGTAATTCCTAGCCTAACACAAAATGTTTCGTTTGTTTTGACAACGAACCCTTTTCGTGGCACCGAGAAGTCAAGAAATTTATAACCATTACCAACTTTTGTCCAGGGAACATGGTCACTACCAAACGCTAAGTATTCCTGTTCTAGAATGAAAAAAGTTCATTGTACAAACTCTGCATTGACCTTAGGCCTACAAGCGTACTATCTCACCGCTTGGCAACAACATGTCAACAACGAGGTAAGCAACTTGACCAACGTAACACATGCAATGCAACGTAATGTCCAAGTTGACCGACGTAATTGTGAATATTTACAACAAACATGGGAACCGCGCTTTAAAAAGTTACCTGACTTTAAATTGATTAATTTGTTCTAATTCAGAGAATCTTTTGTATATATGACATAACACGCGCGTAAAACTAATGACTACTGTAGACTACATCTTTCCCCGTTTGATGAACTTCTGTATTCGATTTGCAAACATCGATTAAACAATCATTTCTTTTGTATTTTCCTCATAAATTATTAATGAGTTTTTTAATTGACAATAATTAACTATTATTTTCTGTTTTTCAATCGCCAGATGCATTTAAAAATGTTGCTAACTGTTTAATTAAACTACAAAATAAAGCAAAACAAAGTAATTTTGAGAGGAACGCCGAAACGATTTTTGTTTTTGAACACTTTTCATCGCAAATACACAAAATTAAAAAAAATTGCCTCTTAATTTGCTCTAATTAGTTAATTCCTTCTAATGATTTTTTTGTATTATTTGAAATTCTGGAAATACAATACGTACGATAACTGTAAGGAATTACCATATTTTTTTTACATATATCAAAGCGAACATAAACCAACGAATTCCCCAAAACATATATTTCATTAACTATGGAGAAACCTACCTACGACATACAATCGAAATGAAGAAGTTATTCCCCATACAGCATGTGGTGCTACGGATAATATATTTAGTACTCCATTCAAGTTCTGTTCCTTTCCTGTGCTATCCAGCATGAACATATTAGGAATAGAATTTCTCTTTGCAAACATTATCAAAGGACTCAGTCCACTGCTAACATCAAGTGCACGGTGTAATGTCAGTTTCCACCATTTACGAGTTTCTAGAAAAAAGGTAACAAATAGCGTTAGATGACGTCATACTAGGGCACGTGATCTATAAACGTGTTTAATACAGAACATTGTTTCATAGCCAAATTTCCTGAACGTGGGCAAAATCAGGAAGCAATTTTCTTAGCCATGTTTCCTGCAGGTGAGCTGTGGACAAACCAAGGAAACACTGATTCTGCTGTTTCAAATCTAGGCCGTATTCTGTGGCACGAAAAGTCGCTTAGAAAACGAAAACCGTTGCCCGGGTTCGGGCACTACTTTGAAACAAGACAAATAATTAGATTAATTATACAAAGTCCAAATCCGTTTGTTTGCACTTCCCAAAACCTGCAGTTTTCGAGTATTTCTTCTTCGAAAATTGAAGAAATCGACATTTTTCAAAATCGATCGCCGCCATTTTTGTTCAGGATACTTGGTGTCATAAACACTATAAATGGCAATTTTCGCGGGCTCATGCTCATTTTTACATGAAGTTTCCAGCTTAGCATTTGTAAATATACCCTGGTTGCCAGAGGTTCTGTATCTTTCGCCTTATTCCCGCTCGTATTTATTTTACGCGAGGCGAAGAGAATCTCTGGTGGCACGCGATACAAATCTCTCTTCCATGCTGACGTTGCCGTTTGAGAACTTGCAAAACCGGTTTTATATTTTGTGACGTTTTTAAACTTCCGGGTTTGTCATACTACCAAAATAGCTCTCTTCAGAACTGTTTGGCAGCCTTGTGTAAAATTATTTAAAATAAACAGCCCAAACATGTGGATTATTCATTAGAAACATGTAGATTATTCTGAGATATACTATTGCTCGAGTCAGGATTCGAGCCAGGACTCGAGCCAGGACTCGAGTCAGGACTCGAGTCAGGACTCGATAAAAAAATACGAAAATACGGGGAATTGCCATTACCCAATGGTTTTGTTTTATAAGACACGTTACGCAGGCTAGGTAAATGTTCTACTACTAGCAAATTAAATACAACCTTTCAATAATTACGCTAATCACCTTGTGTAATTTACCAATGAGAGCGATGTTCCAAGACTAAAAAGTATGTGTAATTATCGAAAGGGTGTATTTGGTAATACAGTTAGCCAGCGTGGCCGGCTCTTCTATAATACAGTTTGGTGATATTGGCGTCTATTACAGGAAAATAAGGCAGGGAGAATTATCCTACTCTTTGACGAATGCTAAGCGGCAATGAGCGGCAACAAGTATCTGTTTTGTAAAGAGCGAGAGACTGTTAGTGATGGGCAATACCAACTGTTTTAGTTCGATAAAATACTGGCCAGATATTTCCTTTTTTTGGATATCGATATTTGTGCAATATATCAAAAACAAACAACAACAATGGTATTGACTATTGTTTCATTCACTGTCTTCCGACGCTAATAACCGTTACAGTTAGGAACCGATTACATGGAGCATTCTCAACCCCGGGGTTGAACTCAGCCCTGTTTACCGTGTTGAAATTTCAGCCCAGTCTGTAATACAAAACTCTATCAAAATCAAACGCGCGATTTAAAAATCATGACAAAATTTTCAACCCAGGGCTGAGTTCAACCCCGGGGTTGAAATTTCAACCCTGCTTCAACCCCGGGGTTGAACTCAGCCCTGGGTTGAAAATTTTGTGGTGTAATCGTTTCAACCCAGGGCTGAAATTATAATGAGTTATTCGAGCATGCGTGGTAGTGACTATTTATTACAAGAAAACAAAATAAAGGCTTTTTTACTTCCGCGAATCGATGCCGAGAACGTATAGTATAACGTTTTAACCCCGGGGTTGAAATCGTCCATGTAATCGCAAAAAATTTCAACCCGGTTAACATGGCTGAGTTCAACCCCAGGGTTGAAAATGCTCCATGTAATCGGCCCCTTTAATAGCCAAAGTCAGATGAGATTGACAGCTCTGTATGTACACATATACCAAATATACACTATCGTTCTTTAGTTCTTTTATCGACTCTGGTGGAAAAAGGGGGGAAATTGATTTGGTAAACAAGTTCTCTCCCATTTGCGAAACATCACTTAGGTTATCGATAAACAATTCCTCAGATTCAGTTAAATTTCCTTAAACATTTCGCATTGTTGGTGAACGAATAGTCTAAATTTAAGGAAAGTTCCTTAAAAGTGAGAACACTGTTGGTAAATTTTCATCCATCAAAATCACCTGACGTCATTTTTGGCTCGAGTCCTGAATCGAGTCCTGGCTCGAGTCCTAGCTCAAGTACTGGCTCGAGTCCTGGCTCTTATCCCATACCTGTGTTAAAAGCGGCTTTCTGATTGGTTTAGAGCAGGTGAGCTTGTCGTCGAGCTCACCTGCTTTTTGCCGAACTCACCTGCTTTTCGCCCGAACTCACCCGCTAAACTGCTTACGTTGCAATAACAATAACAAATATGGCGGACAAGATTTAGCCGATAAACCTAAACTTTAAAGAACTTTTTCGGTGACTAACATACTGAGACTGAAGAAAAACCAAAGAAAAAATGCAGTAAAGGTAATGTAGACGTAGCTAAAGAAGTATTTTCTTGCCCAGTGATTTTTTTGGCCGGGAAAACGTTCACAAAACATCGACGAATATATCGCGAAGAGCTACAAATGTGTGTATGGCTCGGTGTATGGGATAAAAACCAAACGTACTTGCAGGTTCGGTGAGTCCGGGATTGGACGCACCTCGGGTGGCTGGAAGTTTCCCGAACTCACCACCCTCGGTGCGTCCAATCCCGGACTCACCTCCCTGCAAGTACGTTTGTTATAGAGTCCTGACTCGATATTTAGGTACCCTCCTCTTCGCCTCGCGTAAAATAAATACGAGCGGGAATAAGGCGAAAGGTACAGAACCTCTGGCAACCAGGGTATTGTAAACATGGCGTCTTCTTATTCATGTTTAATTCATTTTGATGGGAAAAAAGGCCCACTTACAAATTTTAGTGTGGTTTCGTATATAAAAATTTTTTAGATTGTAGTAGAATTTGGCTAACGCTAGACGGGGAAGAACGCAATGTTGCTCAAAGAAGTTTGCAGTTTGTTAGCGACAGCATGGAAGTAGCACGGTCGAAAATATCGATGCAAATTTTTTTATAGAATTAGTTGTTACTCGGCATTCACAAACAGAAGCATGATCAACCGAGCTCAACAGCGTTGTCAGAATATGGACAAAGAAGGTGTACCTTCATCCTCTGGTATCGATATTATTGATGGAGAAACGGAGTCGGATGAAACTCCACCTGTAAAGAAAATGCTGGGATCTACACACGTAAAAATCTCAACTTGTCAACAAGATGTGTTTGCAACAAACATGTAGCAAGTTTGTCAATAAGTTGTAAAAATTCTGTTATTTTATCAAGTTGCTACAGGCTTGTCACTCACAACTTGTTGACAAATTGCTGAATTGCTGTTGGAACAACTTGTAACAAGTCTGTTGAATTCGACAACCTTGTAGCAAGTTATCAACAAGCCGTTGACAACTTGTCAACAAGCTTGGAACAAGCAGTGCGAACACATCCTGTTGACAAGTTGTTGGAGCAGCATTGCTACAAATCTGCTGCAGGTTTGTTACAACTTGTGCATTTTTACATGTGTACGCTGAGTTCGCCTACACATGTAAAAACGCACAGCTTGTAACAAGCCTGCAAACAAGTTGTTACAAGTCTGTTCACAAGCTGTCAACAAGTTGTCCTCACACTGCTTGTTCCCAGTTTGTTGTAACAAGTTTGAAACAACAAGCTGTTAACAATTTGTAACAAGCTTGATGGCATTATCAGCCTTGTTACAAGACTGCCAACAAGTTTGTTACAACCATGATATAGCAAGGATGTTACAAGGTTGTCAACACAAGGTTGTAACAATCTCGTTATATCAAGCATGTAACAGACTTGTCAGAACAACCTTGCAACAAAATTGTCGTTACAAATTGTCAACAAGTTGTTCAAAACCTGTTAACAACTTGTGACAAGCAGTGCGAATACATCTTGTTGACAGCTTGTTGGCAGACTTGTTACAAGATGTGAGGATTTTATGTGTGTACAAGTGCAGCGCTCAGCTCAATCATGGAATCCCCACATGTTGCAATTTTGCAAATCAGAAAAGCCATATTTCACTGAGTCGGTTGGTAAACTGAAAGAAGCTGCAACATAGAAAGCTGGTGAAAGTATTTTGATTCAAATTGCTGATAATTAGGACCTAGCATTGAAAGTGAAATACCATAAACAATGTTATGAAAAGTGCATGTGTAAAAGGTTTCCACAACTTGTTTTCCATAGACCAAAGTTATGAAACAAGAGTGAAATTGTTTATACACAAGTGCAACATTGACAAAAATGTATACAGTTGGCCTAACATTGAGAAACAACTTGCATAATTGTACATCAGCTTGGTACAAGAACTGGCCACCACATGCATCAGATATTACTGGAGTAGTGTTGATAGTTGCCTGTGCAACAGCTAGCTGAATCATATGCCATTGTCGAAGATAGTGAATCGTAAATATCAGGCCAGAACAACAAAACATCTGCCGAACGGTCATTGCTAGTGCTAGCCGCTAGGGATTTGAGTATCTGCACTTTCCCCCTATTAGAATATAGACCAAATTTTGACACAGAGAAAAATCTTTGATGTAGTTTAGACAATGACATATACATCTAATTCAATGTAGTCAGCATCTTCTGGGTCATCTGAAAACCCAAGCATCCATGCCATAAAATTAAACAAGAGAGGTGATACTAATGTTTTCACCAGTAATATCTGATGCATGTAGTGGCCAGTTCTTGTACCAAGCAGATGTACAATGTTTTGCAACAGTCTTTGCAAGTTGTTTCTCAATGTTAGGCCAACTGTATATATTTACAATTTGAATCAAAATACTTTCTTCAGCTTTCTTTGTTGTAGTTTCTTTCAGTTAATACCACCATCTATTGTTTCTACAGCTACCATTTTGTCCAGCTTTCGCTTTTTCGACTTCTAAACAATAAAAAACCTATGCATGTTAGTATAGGTAATAGCATGGTTTCGAGTGCAATTTGGATATAACATGCACAAGTGAGTTTTTCGAAGACCTCAGAATAGCACGAGTCCGAACGACAAGTGATATTTGAGGTCTTTGAAAAACTCACGAGTGCATGTTTATCCAAATTTCACGAGAAACCATGCTATTACTTATTAATAATTTACATAAAAATGTTCGAGACAATTGTAGTTTTAACTTACGCGTTTATAGCGAACATTCCACTGGCAAAGTTTTCCTGGCTTTGTTTTATCACATTACACAATGCTAAAATTCCACTCAACTGTGTATTTTTTGCTAGTCTTGTTTAAGGTAAATGCTTTTCCATTTAAAAATAAAGATAAAAGCCATATTTTCCACGCAAAGGCAACTTTTACTTTGTGTAGCGCGGCGTCATGTTTGTTTTGTTTTGAAGCAATCTGTGACCGTTACTTCTTTAAAACTAAACTGCCTTAAACTGATTGGTTGATTTAATCATCACAATGTTTTTCCACCAATCAGATAAGTTTGTTACAGATTTTTGCACTGTGATTACAGAAAATTGCACTGTGATTACAAAAAATTGCCCTGTGATTACAGAAAATTACACTGTCATTACAGAAAATTGCACTGTGATTACAGAAAATTGCACTGCTGTTGGGATTAACTGCACTGAAATCAACCAATCACAGTCGAGTAATATCTTTATGTATAAAG
>CACRXK020005606.1:3431-27541 GCA_902702795.2 Paramuricea clavata
TGTCAAAAGCTCGAAGAATAAGAACAATTTCCGTGTTACAAGCGGCGGAAAATTTCCCGTGTTGACATGGAGTTATATCAACACGGCTCTTAGCCAATCAGCGTTCAGAATTTACAAATGCTATATTATAAATATATATCACGTATATATATATATATATCACGTATATATATATATCACGTATATATATATACGTGATATATATGTATATATATATATATATATATATATATATATATATATATATATATATATATATATATATATATATATATATATATATATATATATATATATATATATATATATATATATATATATATATATATATATATGCTACATTATAATTCAATTTTATAATTTACTTACGTAGCGTCTCATATTAAATTTGAATGTGTCTAATTCTGATTTTGTAAATTCCATTTTCGAATTATTGAAGGTAATTTCAGCTACAACCCTTACGGCTAAAAAGAAAGGTAACATATCATGGTAGGTAAGTGTCAAAGTTTCTACGTCACGTGTGCATTTATTAATTACTTCGATTATGCGCGCAAGCGATTTCGTTATACTTCCAATAAAGACAGATAAAGCATTCCTATATATAGTAATACTCATGTTTTAAATAGTACTTAATATTCAGTGAAAAAATTACTCGATTCTGAGTGGCTACAAGGGTGTAAATTTGTGTCATTTTATTGAAATACAGTGCCCAAAAAATAAATATACAGAGCTAAAAATACGTGGCAAGTGCCAATTGAAAGTCTTGACTTCTGACAGTTGAAAACGTGCATTTTAAGTTGTTTTGTAATTCAAACGAGTTGAAACGAGTGAGTAAATTACTTATGTCGCATGTGTATGAAACACAAGTGCAAGTGGCCATGAATTTGCTTCTGCATAATTTTTTTCATGTATATTGTTAATACGTATTAGTACATAATTTCAGTTTTGAAAAATGGCCTTTGAGCATTCCGATTGGCTCCCTCAGCAGTGACTCTGAGGCAATAGATACTGATCAGAATGCTGAAAATGGGTGAAAATCAGACGGAAGTTAATTATTTTAGCAAATTATATTCATAAAATAAACACACATGTACTGTATTAGTTGTATTTATAAATAAAACTTTTTAATAGGCTACTGAAATTATACTAAAACAGCTAGTCAGCGCCTCAAGCTCGGTGATTACAAGCCTATATTCACTTCGCCTTCGGAATATAGACTTGTAATCACCTAATTGTTAAATAGTATGGTTTCTTGTCGAATTTGGAAAAACACTCGTGAGCTTTCAGAAACTTCAAATTGCACTCGTCCTTCGGTTCGTCTTTGAAAAATTCACTGACACAATAGTGCATGTTTCTATACAAATATACAAATTATTATAAAATCTCTTACGTGGACAGACAAAAGTGTTGCAAGGTTTAGAGTTTTCAGTACAATTAGGATAAAGGTATTTCCCCACAGTGTTGTTACATGAGCAGTTTCGACCGCCATACATCGGAAGCGGGTTAGTACAGGAACGAGTTCTCACTGCCTTGCCATGGTTACATGGCTTGCTACAGAATGAATATTTTGACCATGGTGTTAATCTGCCATCAACTGTGGAAGAAATAGTAAAATTAGAACAAATACTATAATAAGACCTTTTTAAATACAAGGCGTTGAACTCAGATGATTAATGTTTTGTAAATGTTACTTTGAATGTCTTCGCGGGCAAACTAAATTTTTTCCTGACTTCATGCAGTGGGCATCGAACGCGCGACCTTTGGCTTCCACGCTTGACCTCGTGGCTCAGTTGGTAAGGCGATGGACTAGCAAGCCAAAAGTCACGGGTTCGATTCCCACCGCAGTCAAGCAATTTTTCGGCCTGCCCGGTCTGGAGACACTAAGAGTAATAACCTGAGTTCAACAGGTAAGGCATATACAGATACCGAGGAAACTATAGTAGTTCTGAACCTACTCGAACCGTCTTGATCTCTTAGCTCAGTTGGCAGAGCGTTGAGGAAGTATGGAAGAAAGGAGGCCCTAAACGAGAGGTTTTAATGTGGCCACAAGATCTCGACCTATGGCGGCAGACTGCGCCAGGGATATATATATATATATATATATATATATATATATATATATATATATATATATATATATATATATATATATATATATATATATATATATATATATATATATATATATATATATAGCCGTGAAGGAAAACTTGACAAGTACTGATTTGCGCCGTATATACGTCACCGCGCACACTCATATTCGAATAGGCAGTACCATTAAATCTCGTTTATTTTGAAATTTGCTTTTGAAGAGTAGTGTTCTCGAGTTTCATACGACGTCACGTGGGGGTCTGTGTCGAGGGTATAATGGTTTTTATAATAGTCGGAGAACTCATTTACATAAGATACGTTGACAGCCATTTTGTTCTTTGCTGTTTTAGTTGACCTCAGTTCAATGATTGACCAATATTCGAGTCAAATTATGCTAAAATATCACGTGATTGAAACCCAAGAATTGTAGACAGTTTCAGCTGTTTTAAATTTTGTTGGAAGCAGCTTTAAAAGAACATTATCAGGAAATCATTTACGTACTTAAATAGCTCGGGCTTGTAAAACTTTTCAAGGAAAACGTGTTCGTCGTACACACACGAGCAAGCAAACTCGTCAAGAAACTTGTTAAGGGAAACTTGCTCGTCTGAAAGGGGCATTATACTGGAGGATTTAAAATATGAGTCACTTACATGATAAATGTCTATTAAACATTTAAAACATTTTGTACTTACTTGGGCACATATGTTCATTACAAGACTCGCGTGTAAAATTCTCACCGCCACAATCTAATCCACCATGTTGTGGTTTAGGATTAGTACAGCTTCTGTTGCGTTCTCTTGTTCCATTTTTAAGCAATTCGCTGTCTCTACACGACAATGTGCAGTTTGTCCACGGCGACCACTCAGTAAAGTTACCATCAACTAAAAACAACAACACAAATTAGTTTATTTACTGCAAGCAGTGATCAAGTTTTGTTCATTGAACAATAAAAGGGAGATGAGTGCAGGTTAAAGCAAGCACATGTCTGCACTAACTATAGCCTACCGTGCTTTCGTGGTCGGAAAATAATTGTCACAGTTTTGTTACACAGTTATTCAGCTATCAATCAGCCTTTGTTTTCACTGGATAAGTCTTACGTAATTCGTGGCAAGACCGCAAGAACTAGCTTGTATATGTACAAAACATCTTGTATATGTACGAAACTTGTATATGTACGAAACATCTTGTATATGTACGAAACATCTTGTACATGTACGAAACATCTTGTATATGTACGAAACATCTTGTATATGTACGAAACATCTTGTATATGTACGAAACATCTTGTATATGTACGAAACATCTTGTATATGTACGAAACTTGTATATGTACGAAACATCTTGTATATGTACGAAACATCTTGTACATGTACGAAACATCTTGTATATGTACGAAACATCTTGTATATGTACGAAACATCTTGTATATGTACGAAACATCTTGTATATGTACGAAACATCTTGTATATGTACGAAACATCTTGTATATGTACGAGACATCTTGTATATGTACGAAACATGTATAATGTACGAAACATGTATATGTACGAAACAGATAACAGCGCTCCCAAAGATTTTCTAAGCGATTGTGTAAAAATGTCCAAAACGTTAAAAAAATGTACCCCAAGCATTTAAAACAACAAAACATTTTGGGTGAGACTGATTAAGAAAGAATCTAAGAAATTCATAGAAAGTTAATTAAAGTCTAATATTCTGTCATTTTTATTTTTTCACTCTTAAATTGCATTTCTGGCAACGTTTGTCCCGTTTTGGCATGGTTTGGGTCGAATTATTGTAGTTCTACAACCGATTGTTTTTCTCGCGGATGATTTTTGGGTTGCATGAACAATTTAAGGTCGAGACAAAATTGGCGTAAAAGCGTCTGCCATCTTGAATGTTAATTAATCCAATATTACGGATTTAAATGAATTATTCCTGCCAAAACCGAAAACTTAAGTGAGTTAAGTCGCTGGTCCATGCGACTGATTAAGGCAGCCAGATGCGAAACTTTTGTTGACATTAGGTCATATATTTTCGCCAAGTCCATGCATGCAGTCAAACAGGACATGCTATACCTGGACAATGATGAGTATTACAAACTTCTGCCTCGGTAGAGCTTCCAGTACAGTTCAAACCACCAGGTGTAAGAGGAGGGTTACTACATTTACGATGTCGTGATCTTACACCGCCGTCGCAACTTTTTGAACATGCTTTCCACCAAGACCAATCTGTCCAGCCTGCTTTAGGGATGTCTAGAGAGAAGAAAAGGTTTACATTTTAAAACTTGCATTGCGCCCTATAATCTGACGCCCTACTCTATTACTTTACTCTGTCTATAGCTGGACGATTTTACTCGTGAAGGGGAGTGCTGCGTGAAACCACTAACAAGCTTTCCTTGATAGGATGCTTATATTTTTCAGGTAGTTGCATCCTTACCAACGAAAGCTCGTTGATATTATTGGCACTAGCTACACTTATTGGCACTACCTTATTGAATTTATTGTGGGTTGTACAACCTCCCTCCAGCTTTAACTAAAGCACGGGGAGCAGGGGGTGCATTTTTTTATCAAGCTAATCTTTTGGGCCTTGCTAAATTCAAAAAAACTAAAACAGAGCCAACGCCCTTTGTAGGGACGTTACCAACTACACGTTACGAAAATGACCATTTCAGATCATGTGATTTACATCTTTTATCGCTTTCTGTTTTTATGAATTTTATACTGGAATTGGAATGAAAAATGAATAAAGACGAGTGATAAAAGATCTAAACATTACATAATTTGTAATGGGCAAATTGCATACGAGGTGAGGAAGCCTATACACCCATGCACCTCTATAAGACAACAAGTCTATTATAGCCTTACCCTTTTCACAAACCGGAGGTTTCCCTTCACTACACTCGATTTCTTCCTCATTTTTTCCAAGACAATAATTTCCTGCTGCTTGGGGAGCAGGGTTATCACATAATCTTTTACGTTGTTCCATTTGATGACCACATTGAGTGAGGTCACAAGACGACCATGGCGTCCATTCAGACCAACCACCATCCTCTACAACAACGTAAACGTGAAATTTTATTATAAGACGGGAATTTCCCACGGTATACATGCACACGTACAGGGCCATTCAACAACTACGTCATCAATTATTGGCTCTTTCTCTCCCCCCGTCTCCAGCAATTGCTATCACTTGTCATCATCCTGCCTACTCCCTATCCTATTAACGTAACTGTCATTTATACCCCCAACCTGGTAGAAGCAACAAATTAGGGATGGGATGATGCATTTTATATATACTTAGGCCTGTTTTATACGTCGAATTTTGGTCGCGTCGAATGCAATTAAGACAATAGATAATGAGATGATAAACCTCATTAAGCTTCATTATCTATTGTTTGAATTGTATTCGACGCGACCAAAATTCGACGTATAAAACAGGCCTCACTTAATTAAGCTGGAACCACTTAGCAATCTGCTAAATAACAATTAGACAACGAGGCCGAGTTGTCTACTTAACAATTAGATTACCAGCTCTAGATTTCTAGAGGTTATAGTTAGTGAGGGCGACGTCCGATTTACAGTATTCGCAATAGTATACTGCTATGATTCTACTAATAATATTTATCATAATTTCAGTATTGAAAAATGGCCTTTGAGCATTCTGATTGACTCCCTCAGCAGCAACTCTGAGGCAACAGTTACTGCTCAGACCGCTCTGCGCAGTAACTATTGCTTAGTTCCCCCCAAAATGGCTGAAAATCAGACGGAAGTAAATTATTTATGCAAATTATATTCATAAAATAAACACGTGTATTCGTTGCATTCACAAATAAAACTTTTTCAATACTGAAATTATACTAAACAAGTTAGTCGCTGCAGGCTCGGTGATTACAAGCGTACTGAGTACTGTATACTCACTTTGCCTTCGGCGCAGTATTTCTAGTAATAGTCATTTAGTCTAGTATCTAGAAAGATGATATTCTAGTACTTTGTTGTTTCCATGTATATTAACACAAACTCATTCAAACACATATAACAAACACTTCTACTGTTTAGTTTCCAGACCATCATATCTTGATAGACTATGATTGAACTTAAAAGGCCCTACACGGCTACACGAAGTTTTCAAATCTCAGAGTTGGAAAAAGCTGCGGGTATGCGGGTACCACCCATGAGGAAGGTTTACCATATGTGAGGTCAAGTGAGGAAGGCTTTGGAACACTGTGCTTTCTGGGGACCACGTTTCTGTAGCAATCGTAGCCTCTACAGCCAGTCTGTATTGTTTATATGTTTTGCAAATTGAAAAAGACATGATTCACATTATTTTGAGGAAGGTTTGAAAACCTAAAATTTTCCCGGTGGAAGGCCTCATGAGCACTTTTCCCAACTCCGTAAAATCTGCCTCAAAGAGTATATGGAATTCACCCTGGTTTATTCCATATTTTAAAGTTCTATACGAACTAGGGAACACGTTAGAATGACATTTGTTTTATTTTCCTCGAAAAATAAGAAATAAATAAATAGAAATTCTTTCATAATACCGACGGTTGTCCGAGTACTCCCCGAAGAATACGCAAAAGCGAAATCTTCGGAAAGTACTCGGACAACCGTCGGTATTATGAAAGAACAGGCACCCAAACCATTTATTTATTTCTTATTCTTCGAGGAAAATAAAACAAATCTCATTCTAACGTGTTCACTTGGTACGAACAGTTTGCTCTACTATTTCGTATCGTCAGTAATAAAATTTTCGTATACTAACTATCACAAAGCTCCGTATTACAATCCTTGGTCACATTCATTAATCCAGTGCAATTTGCAAATATGCAATTACGTGTCCGTGTGGTATTTCCTTCGCAAGTATTTGAACAGTTTCCCCATGGAGTCCAGGGCTGATAAAATTTGTCGTCTAGAAATTAAGAAACAAAATTGTGGAAAAGAAAAAACGAGTGCGGAAAAATTGTTGTAGTGGTTTGATTCAGGGGCTTCCAGGGGTACTTTTGGATAATGAAAAGGAACCTTAAAATTCCCCCCGGGAATGTTGGCGACGGGGGCCAACAAACATTTTCCGGTCATACCATACCGAATTTCAACGTACAATGAACTTTTTGACCAAATTTTTTAAAAAACATCGAAATTTCCAATTACAGCGACATTAGTTTTTACAAAAAGGGCATTTTTCATCACGAAAAAGGGCACTTTTGGTCTTTTGAAAAAATTGGGGAAGGGGGCACGTGCCCCTGTGCCCCCCAGTTCCTACGCCCCTGGTTCCATTAAAATATCCCAGCAGTAATTATAAAAGTAGGTAGTAGCAAAGTCTGTTCTAACTGCATAGCAGCAGTGATGTCGACCATTGAAACGTATTGAATTCATAAGTATTATCGTGCAACAGGTGATGGCCAACCGTAAGTTATGATCCTTTTCCCATAAGGTCGCTTTGCCCTGAGCAGCTACAGCGCATGTCCAAAATGTTCCCTCGCCTCATGCGGGCAAAGCGACCGTTATAGAAAACGGCAATAGAGGTTCAGATTTTGACTTCCACTGCCGCTACCGCTACCATTAACCAATAAGACGCATTTAATCTACCCGATTAACCAATCAAATGCCGCTTATTAAGCCTGTGAAAGACAGCGGTAGTGGTACTCAAATCTGAACTTCTCCAATGTTTTCATTATTAATGTTTGTGCATTTCGCACGTGGCACTGGGTTTGCGATGTAGAAGGGAGCGTGTAATTTGATTCTTTCAATTTTCTCTTGTAGTAACACAAAAGAGGTGTGGTCATTGGATCTCAACAGAAGACAACTCAGAACTGATAGAGGTATCCTGGCGAAATATATTCAGTTTGATATACCAAGACAAGATGTATTCATATTACAATCCCTGACATCCAGTCTCTTTCCTGTACAATCTGCGCCGCCATACATTGGAGGTGGGTGAGTACAATTACGAGTCCTCTTCCGGACACCTTCACCACATGTGACGCTGCACAGAGACCAAAATGACCAGCCTGTGAAGTTGCCATCAACTGAAATGTAAGAATTAGCAATTAGCAAAGCCATCACGCACTAAGAATAGATTTCGATGGTTATGTGAAAAGACTGCTACCACTCACCAAACACCGCTAGTTGTTTCACGAACCGCGCAAGCGGGGGGGGGGGGGCTTCAGCCACCAAAAATTTCATGATACTGAGCATATATGCCCTTAAGGTCACAGGGACGTAGCGACCGGGGGAGATGGTGTTAAACCACCCCCAACTGTGAAACTCAGGTAAGAATCAGATAAAATTCAAGTTTAAATTTTGCGTAATAAAGTCGTTATTTTTGTGAAATGATAACCATTTTTGTAAAATACAGTCAATAGAGATCCAATTCGTTTGCGAATTTGTTTTAGAAAACGCCAGAAATGCAGTCCTGGAGCTTCAAAAATGTAAAAATATTCTGGGGGAGGACTCGATCCAGATCCCCCCCCTTTCTTAAACGTAGTACAACAGTGGAAAACAATCAGGAAAAGATCTAGTATAATTGTTACACTTCAGGTAAACGTTTAACATTGAAGGTTAAATTTCAGGTAAAATTCTCCGATCCCCCCCCCCCAACTTCAGATGCTTCGCCACGTCCCTGCCCTTTCATGCTTGGTTAGGAAAATCGGTACACTAATACTTACTATAGTAAATACTAAAGGTTGCACGCTAAGCTGGCTATACTAGCATTGTATGCAAGGATGAAATATATTTCTCCTTATTTACGTGAAATTACCATTGGCTTAACCAAAATAATAAGTTTTGAAAGGTGAAACATATATTAGTTTTAAAAATGTTTTGGGCTTCTACAGTGTGGTAGTTTTAAACATGCCTACGTGACTTTCAAAGCAGAGCTAGTAACACTCGACTTGACCGTTTAATTGTTATTCTACATAATAATCATCGGCAATAGTCTTCACTAATTTTTCAGTTAGACAGGTGTTTCACAGAAACATATCTGCCTATTATGATATTATTTAGGCAATATTTATACGCATGGTAACTTGGCATGGTTACATGGTCAAAATTTTTCTGGGAGGGGCATGCTCCCAGAATGGCCCACCAACCCCTCCAGAAAGGATCGCGGCGAAAGCCACAAACTTATACTATCTCAACATCAGTCATTGTGTTGTGTGCAGACCAAAAAAAAAGTAAACAATGCAACATTGATGGGGGGGGGGGAGTTGTTGTTTAAATTAGGAAATAAGAACTCTGAAATTACACCTGTCCTTCCACAACAAATGGCCATGATTGTAATTGTTAAAATTTTTATATATTTTCAGACCTAAACTAGTCAGTTGTTAAAAATGCGACTATAAGCTCTCTGACAGGGAACGAATTTGCGGTCCTGCGATTCCGGTGCAACGCTCTACCCAACTAAACTACAAAGATCATGTCAACAACAGATTCATATATATACTGTATAATGGAATGATGCATATACATTGGGTAAATATCGAAATTTGGGGCATCTCGAACGAGATCGAATAAAGTTTATTGATTGATTAATATAAACCTCGGCGAACAGTAGAAAAAAGTTAGCCAGTTGAAATACTTACTTGAACAGGGTTGAATGAAACATGAGATGTGTTCATCATCTTTGGTTGGAGATTCACAAGGAGGGTCTCCTCGAGGTGGATATTCGGGTATTAGTTTACATTGCCGCCTTCTTATTTTCTTGCCAAAACCACATGTAGTATCACACTCACTCCAACTCTCCCAGTTGTGATATGCATAGTCATCTGAAATATTGACAGAGGAAAAAGAGCTATTATTCCAGGTATACAGTACACTGTATATCTTATTGGATTCTTCTGAGCCCAAAATGGCAAAATGTTCGGTCGAGACTTCAACATTGCGCGAGACCGAAGGTGGAGCCTAATATTGAAGTCGAGACTTAATATTTTGCCATATTGGGCGAATATGAATCCAATAAGAGTTTTATTATATCGAACAAAACAATTCTATAACAAAAATTGTCAATAAGCGAAAATTAAAACAGCGATAATAATACAGCGACAACATTACTGCATATATCGGCGGCGAATTTGCTTAAATAACCAAACAAAAAGTTACTAAACTTGTTTTTACAAATATGTGTGCATAAATAAATTCAATTCCATGTATGTTTAAAGAAAATTTGACCTAATTTTAACGAAAAAAGTAATATTACTAACGTCGACGTTGTTGCAAACAAATGAATTTCACGAAGACAAGTTTTCCCGCGCTTTTATAATTTTAAACAAAACTGGTAGAAAAAAACTGTATTAATGTCCCAAATTCTTTTCATTACTCTAGCTGCCATATCGCTTGTCGTATGTTTCAAATTGACAAAACATCTGAAAAGGGTTGAAAAACCATGAAAAAAGCCACGATTCGCAACTGTCCAATAGGTTCTTGTCCAATATCGTAAAATATTGGATCGGCACGTGATCCTCTCAACGATTACTGATTGGTGCGCGTGAGTGCATAATGATGTGTACAAAAAGACGTAATCCAATTCTAGCATGTTCGCGTGCGTTAGATATTATTACTTATTCCATAAATTTTTGCACAGCAGCAAAATTCAGCCTTTTAGCTGTCCAACGATCCTTTCTTCGTATTAAAATAAAGGAAAATACGAATAAATTACATAAAGCATCAGTATTATGTTTATTTTAACTTATATCACCAACTTATACTAGACTATTTATCCTTACAACAATTGTCGTATTACTTTCCTAACTATGTTTATCCTAACCCACCCTGTCAACTTTCCCTGTGGGAGGAAACCAGAGCAGCCGAAGAAAACCCACGACCTTCGGCAGAGCGTTGACTGACTCTTTTCATATGAGTCTGTGGAGAGAATCAGACCCACAATCTCAAGGGTGAAGGGATCGATCTCTGGCAAATGCGTCTCCATTCTATTGTTCAGTATATACATCATGATCATACCTTTACAATCCTCAGGCATGACACACACTTTTTCTTCTGCATTATTACCATAACATGGCAAGCCACCATCACTTTGTTTTGGGTCAGAACAAGTTCTCTTTCGTACACGTACTCCAGAACCACACGAAGAACGGCAACGACTCCAATCTTGCCATACTGACCATCCACCATTCACTAAAAACAATGTTGAAAAATGGTCAGGATCTTCAGCCCAAGGATTCCCTTGGAAGATGGGTCATGTTGTCTATTTCTAAGGTCAGGCTGACCTGCCAAAGGAGTAGCGATCCCTTAAGACATTGACCTAAACCAGGGGTTGTAAACCTGATTGAGAGTTCTTACGAAGCGACTGCAAATATTGATATTAAATAACCTGAGTCTATTGGCTAATTGGCGTGTGAAGTTGGCTATTGGGAACACGCCTATATGCCACGAATACGCAGAATGTGTATTCTTCATAAATGAAAATAATCCTCCACAGAAGAGAGCTTTTAAGTATGGCCTCAGGCACTAACGTTCACAATTTATCCATTTGCCTCATTAACCACCGCACTGGAAAAAAGATCATAGAAGTTTAATATAAAATGATTTCAATTATTCTTACCTGGACAAGGTTTAAAGTAGCAAGGTTTTTCTTGAAAGGTTGCATTAACACAATTTTCTGCAGAAGATTCAGGCCTGCATTCTCTGGTTCTTCGGTTTACACCTTCACCACATGTAGCGCTGCAGGGTATCCAAGCACTCCAGTCTGTGAAACCACTTTCACCTGAGAAATATTTTGAACATGAAAATAAATAATGGAGCTATGCTCTAAGGCTCAGACCCAACCAAGCAGTAATTGGAAAAGGTATCGTCTGAGATATTTCAGAATACTAAATTATCAAGGTATTATCGCTAATCCAGGGTTAAAATTTAATCAGCTGTTTTGGCTAGTGTATTCAGCTAGCTATTGCAATGAAAATCATATTGCATTCAGAGAAGATATGTTGAAAAACTTTACCAAGTTTATATTCAAGCTGTTCACTGAACAGCGTTCAGTATGTTGCTTTGAAACGCTTCATTAATTATGCTAGGATTAAAGTAACTGGCTTTCAAATAACCAGTCCCAGAGAAACAAAACCATGTTAGACACTGCATAAATGTGCGACCTTCAAGCACGTGACAGGAAACGGCCTAATATTTAAGTTACGTCATCGCCGCCATGTTGGATAACTTGACAAAGGATGTTCCTTGTTCGCAATTCAAATTTCATCCGACATGGCAGAAATCACTTTGTCTTTTGAATCCCTTAAGATTGGTTGCACACCACCGATAAACTATCTTTGAGTAGGAAAGCAGGACGAGCGAAAGCTTAAACAAGCAGGACGGACGTGCAACGACAACGGTTAGTACACTAGAATGAAATTCATAATACTGCAGAAAAGAAAGAAATAATTATCCTGCGGGAGTTCTAGACATCCTCCTCGCTCTGTATACAACGGAGAATCACAGATTATCTAATCTGGTATACAACGCCTGTATGTCATGCTGTGACAACTACTACTTCAAATTGGAGACCAGAATCCTTCCCACCACAAACGCCTGTCTTAACCTCGATTTCATACGATAGAAAATAGATGACAGGCTGTCTTTACAATCATTCAGTTTAACGAGTTTGTTTTCCTGTCGTCGTTGCGTTGCCCTCATATGGAGCCGGACTGGCCCGGTTAACCAGGATAATTCGTTTAATAAAGCTTTCATGACTTTGATAAACATACGAAATGACATTTCAAAGTTGAATTTGCTCAGATCATTCAAACGATCTTTTATGGCCAGGAAAACAATTTCGTGACACGATTCATCCCGGCTAGCGAGTCTGGTCCGGCTCACATGAACAGCCTCCAAAGTTCCTATAGCCTACGGGCAGTCCCATTTACCATCGCAAGGGCTTGAATGGTTGCACTCTTTGACCTGTTCGACAGGTCCAGTGCAATTAGCACCACCATGTAGTGGGACAGGGCTATCACATTTTCTTGTTCGTTTATTAAAGGAACTTCCACAGACGCCTGGACATCCTGTTGGCCAACCACTCCAACCACTCCAATTACCGTTAACTACAAAAAGCATATTTTAAATACAGTGATGGTATAATGAACAGTTGTGAGCACTAGGGCGATGTGTGTGTGTGTGGGGGGGGGGGGGGGGGGGGGGGGGGGGGGGGGGAGGGCGTGGCGACCGCCGTGCCCACAATATATTTGCAAACTTTCTGAAAGATTGCTTATTGTCACTCTGAAAGATTGCTAATGGATTAGTGACCGGTCATTATTCATGGCTGAGCGGGCACTGAAGAGAAAATGTTGGGCAACAAAATGAAACATTTTTGTAAAAAATAGACAGGATAAGGCAAGGAGTGGGTAGAATAAAATCACCATATTTAATGTTTTATTATTCCAAAAAATTCAAAAGCCTATTTATCTTTAAAACAATATTTGCAAAAGGTTTACTGCAGTTCGGTTTGATTGTGAAATAAGCGGTGTGACATGATTTAGCGTGGCACTGCGGTGCAGTGGTAGAAATTTATACAGTAAAAGATTGCTAAAGTGAGAGATAACCCGTCAACTTAATAATAATATGGTTACTTTTCTGAAACTCAAATAGCTTAGATAAAAGTTTGACGAGTTTAAATAAAGGATTGATAAGTTTAAATTTTGATGAGTTTAAGTTTTATTCTTGGGTTCGCAGTAATTGGCTAATCGCTGTTGCGAATACGCTGCCTTATAGTCTATTTAGTTCGTTGAATGTATAATTATTACTTTGTAATAACTGTTAGACTATCTGGCGAAGTTAATAAATTAAATTATGAGTCTTCCAACTATGTTTTAACTAAAATATAATCATACATGATCGTGTTAGGAAATCATTAAGAACAGCTAAGCAAGGTCACGTGACTGTCAACTCTCGTGCACTCTCGTCCTCGTTTCATCCGAGCTTTACTTGGTCAAAAAATTATTATGGATAATCACATTTAAGTAATTCAAAAACTTTTGGCTCAACAGAATTTTGTTTTTTAAAATTGTCAAAATAATTAAGTATATATACTAAGAGAAATCATTTTATGAAATAAAATGTGAGGGTCACCGATGTCGTTTACGACTTAAATTACTTTAAAGCCAAAATATCCGCCATATTGACGCGTCATTGTTGCGATAGCAACGACAGTTGCGTAAATAATTTCAAATTATGTAGATGTTGTTTAAAGCTACGTTTATACGCTGCGATTAATCGTGTACGATTCGTTTTCTGGCGTATGTCATTGAGTAAACACGCGTAAGCTGGCTACATCAGTTTGAAACTTCTTTTTAACAAAACGGCAATTAATTATGGCGCCAGCACTCATTTTAATCATGGCCTATCGAAGTGGAGATGGCTGTGAAATGACTCATTATCTATGTTAGTCAACGTTTATTCATAAATATGGTCCTTCACCGTCACGTACGTGTGTATTGTATTTTTGCCAAATCCACCAATACTAATTTCATGCAGTTTCCCTATTGTTCGAGTCACGGATAGGCAACTTTCCTAAAACATTGCTATTGGTTAGTTGGGCAAAAGTACAATACAAACGTGACGGTGAAGGACCATATTTATGAAGAAACGTTGACCAACATAGATAACGAGTTATATTGTTATTCTAATGAGTTTCACAGCCATCTCTCCTTCGATAGGCCATGTTTTAGTACGCCATACAAATCGTACACGACAAATCGTAGCGTGTAAACGTAGCATTACATAAATAAGATTCTTGTGTTCTTCAACAAGTATTATAAAATAACATGTATATATCGCGTGCTCTGATTGGTCGAAACCCGTGTTTGGATCAGGCCATCCAAACACGGAAGACTATCGTGTTGTTCTTATTTTATAACACTCGCCTTCGGCTCGTGTTTCGCGCACTTTTCTTAACTCTCGCAACATTCCCGCTGGTTTGGATCAGGCCATCCAAACACGGAAACCATAAAGTAATTGTATAATACTTGTCCAAAAATACAGATCCATTTTTAAAAAGAAAACGTGTCCACGCATAGCCACCTTAAGCGCGCATATGACAAGAACTGATTCCCTTTCGGTACCATCTTTGCATTTCGCTTTTCATTCAGGCGTTTTCTTAGTCCGAGATAAATATTCAGAATAATGAGAATATACTATACTGTATCAAACTAACCTGGACAAGGACCTGCAAAACATGTCTTATTCCCTACGAGAGCTCCAGTACAGGTGGTATTATCCACACCGGCAGGACAATGTCTTGTACGTGTTCGAATGCCTTTTAAGCACTCTACACTACAATCGCCCCATTCACCCCAAGGAGTAAAGCCTGTTTCACCTAAAATTTAAAAAAATAATTAAATTTTTGTACTGAAAGTGTTACTTAGTGTCAACGAGCCTTTACGCTTTGGACGACAATATCAAAGTTTATGTGCTCACAGTAGGAATTTTGCATAGATCCTTCGAAACTTCGAGTTTACCTATGGCATGCAATGGCGGCGCCAGGCCTCAGAATTTGGGGGGGGGGCATTTGAGGGGCAAACTCATATTTTGGGGAGGCAAGATAAAATTTTTAAAAAGGTACTGCTATTCGCCAATGCCTTTGTCACAGGACTCCCCGCAGGAGATTTGCTCCCTCTCAAAATGAGGGCGATATTCCTAGGAATATATATCGCCTCCGGGGGGCGAATATCCTAGGAATATCGCCCCAGGGGAGGGGAATATTTTAGGAATATCGCCCCCTTTAGGATATCCCCCCCCCCCCATATATGCGATGTGGTTTATTCAAATAATTTCGTGATACTTTCATCTTATTAGTGCCTTACACGTTTGAGAATTTAATTCTGCAAAACTAAAGCTTTTTAACTAAAACGTATTATTGGAGTATTGGCAAGTTTTGCCATTCAAAGATTTACAAACTAATATTGAAACTGTATAAGACAGTTTCATGTATACTCGCATTCACTAATGAGTAATGACAACTCACAAGCCATACATTTTCCGATAACGACAAAACGCATGTGTAGCCTTCAGTCGTGAGCGGGGGGGGGAAAAAAATGGGGGGGGGGGGAAATAATGCCCCCCTCCCCCGCCCTTGGCAATGCCACTGGGCATGCAAAATTTCGACTGTAATCACAGAAACGTCGATAGTGTAAACCAGCCTTAAGAATAAAGCTGTATTCCATTTCAACTGTATATAATATAGTTCCACACTATCGACTCTTTTTTTTTAGCTGCATGGCTTTCTGCACTCGAGAGCTGAAGCTCGTCCATTCGTTTAATAAAAATGTTTTATTTAACAAATATAAAACATTTTCCGTGTTGATATACAGTTATATCAACACGAGTGGAAATTGGGAAAACGAGAAATTGTGTGGAAACACGACGCCCGAAGGGCGGAGTGTTTTCACACAATTTCGAGTTTTCCCAACTTCCACGAGTGTTGATATAACTATATATCAATACGGAAAAAATGTTTTATATTTGTTTTATAATATAGCAATGTCAAAAGCACGAAGAATAAGAACAATTTCCGTGTTACAAGCGGCGGAAAATTTCCCGTGTTGACATGGAGTTATATCAACACGGCTCTTAGCCAATCAGCGTTCAGAATTTACAAATGCTATATTATAATACATTATGTCACAGTACAGAGTACAGCATAGTATTGAAACGTGTATATAACACTGATTTAGACAATGAGATCGTTTTGCACCTGCCTACAATCCCCCTTCAAAATCAGACCATGATTTTTACGGCAAGAAATTTCATAATTTCATTACGACTATATTTGTATAAAAAGTTACCTGGACAAAGAGTAGGATTTGTACACACATTTTCTTCCAGAGTTAATCCAGAACAGTTTTTTCCACCATGGATAGGTTCTTTACATGTTCTATCTCGAGAGATCACTCCACTACCGCATGTTTGAGTACATTGAGACCACAAGCTCCATTCTGAGAAATACCCATCCACTATAACAAATACATGTACTATATAATTACACAAGCCATCACTAGATTCAACTTGATTGACCAGGATGGAAATATTTAAGATGGTCATATATGGATAGATCTAGAATAGCCTCCCGCACACCAGAGAAACTTGAAAAGGTAACCGCCTCGAGTGGCGGTTAGCTCAGCTATGCATTTTCACTGGAAATCAGGGTTCCAAATGAGGCCAGTTGTGCCTGGGAACCCAATCTCATAAATTTTCCAATTTTAGGCAAAAAATGGTAAAAATTGAAAAACTAGGCAACCAGAAAGCGTAAACTAGGACGCACTGATATAGGTCACAAAATCGGTTGTCAGTTTGTGTTGTGTTGTGTACGTGTATTCTACATTATCGTGCTTAATTTCGAAATATTCTGCTATTTTAATACCGTATGTAAAGCTGTTTCCGTATTATATTATTAATCTCTGTTTTAGGAATGTTTTTATTCTGTCAACATGTCTAGATTTAGATTAAAACAACGTCATTACGCGCGATTGGTATTTTGGAGTCTGGGAACGTCCTAGTTTTTGACGACAACAGCCTAGTTTTTTTCCAAATAAGGTAATTTTAGGACGTTCTCAGACCCCTGCGCACAAAAAACTAGGACGTTCCCAGTCTTCTTCACCTTCTCACGTCCAGAAAACTAGGCAGTTTGATTTATATCATTACAATGCGTGATATCAAATTACATTTGCGCAAATCTGTCGCAATAACATGTAAACAGAAAAAAAGCAAGAAATACATTACTATTCCTTGTATTCAGTACAGCTACCACTAGTACAATGTACTGAATATTGGTTATTACGCTTATCACTAATTTATTGAGGAAATGATTATTTACGCAAATAACGCAATGACGAAAATTTTGTGATTCATGTTTGGCATACATTACATCAACTAAATTGGACTCTTCGGTGTTGTTTTTAAAGCTGTTGTTTCTAATAAAGTGGGCATAGGCATGGTCTTGTTTTTTTAGTTTGAGCACTAAAACTAGAGTTTTTATTATATAAACCAACGTCTATATATAGACTCTATACAGGCCTATACATGAATTGTAAAAGTATATCACACTCATCTCTAAGCTGCACTTGACCTTTAAAAACGGTAACTTTATAACGTCACAGCTAACATGCAAATTGTCTAGTATTGATTTTCAAAAGAACTTAGAACGGCAATTTTATAAAGACATTACCAATACCAGAAATGCTAAAATTGTGTGTATTGTAATTGTATTGCAATTGTCACTAATTATAATGTTTTATAGTGCAGTCATGCCTAACATGCCAATTTCCATCAGCACTGGTACCAAAACCTGTAAATGGACTATACTTTACAGCCATATATTACTAAATATAGTACGTATCAAAACATGTATCATTAAATCATTTGCGCTAACCTTATAAGCCTCTCGCAAAAACGTTTTAGGGGAGGTACTTGAAAACTTGAAAATTGGGCTATTAACTTTTTTAATACTGAACCCCAGGCACAAGCAAAATGACATTTGGAACCCTGTGGAAATGTTGGGAAAACTACTCAACAGCAACGTCACAGAATAGAGACGAACAGAAGGTCGACTTCTTGGTTGTTCCTATGATTTTGGTGCAACCGTAATTCGTCACCAAAATGCTGACGCCATGCATAGTCCTAGCCACAATCGTGGAAATTAATTCGTAGACAAAACAATAATTTCCCAAATGTTACCTCCATACAATGTTGATGTGCGCATTTTGGCAGCATTTTCATGACGAATCATGGCGTGGGAGCGGTTACGCTTTTTTGGTATAAAACCATTTGCACTTTCCTCCATTGTCGCCATTTTGACCAAAGTCACGTGAAGAAACTATGGGTTCTCATTGGTTTTATAATGTTTGCTTTAATAATGCTACGTTTACATTGTACTGGATATAGCTTTCCGTATAGCGACGTGAAAAACACCTATCCGCACCTTTTAGGAACGCTTATTTCTGAGGAATTACTGCAAGGAGAGATCATGTTGTTTCGCTTACCTTCTGAAAGTTTTCCATTCCGTATCGGATATGCGCTTTTTCGCGCCGCTATACCGAAAGCTACATGGTGTAAACGTAGCCTAACTTGATGTGCTGGGGCATGTTCTCCACATGCAGGACGATCATTGTTATCCCTGACTTAAAATTTAATCCTTTGTTTTTGGTTTGCGTATTTTCGCGAATCTGTTTATCTCAGAACTTTGGAAAGTAAAACATCTATTGATCTAGAGGAGATTTCCATAAAAAACATTTCCATGTTTACAAACAAGCCATTCTCCTCCATGCAGAGGCTTACATATTTTACGGCGAGAGAGAGCACGCGTGCATGGTGTACATTAGGAAACTAAAAGATGCAAAATATTCTCCAGGTATATCATATTTTTTCCTAATATGAAAAAAATTTTCCGGATATACCAAAAAATTTTCCCGATATATGATATTTTCCCTGAGATGAAAAAAATTTTCCGGAAATTACATAAATTCAAGTTTTCAAAAGTGCCCTTTGCGCAAAAAATGCAATCTTAATGACAATTTTTCACGCAAGAAAAGGGCACTTTGCTCCCGGAAAAAGGGCACTTGGAAAACTTGGGGGGGGGGGGGCTGCCCCCCCGGTTCCTACGCCCTTGGCTGGGATTACCCAATTCCAAACAAGCTGTTGGGAAGTTTGCTCCGAAGTTTTACATTAACTTAGGATTAGGCTAAGAAGCTTTCGAACAACCTGGAAATTACGAGATGAAAGCGCGCTATTCGGTTATCAGCAAAATGGCGTGAAAATTAAAGGTCGACTGTAATGACTTATAGACATGTTGACACGTCAGGCTTTATACAAACTAGATCTCTAGCAGTGGCGGACACAAAGGGAAACTGCTCGCGAATAATTTCTGAAAGTCTTTGTGAATGGTGGTTGAATAACCGTGTAACTGAGCCTTTACAATAATTTTACAACCTTGGAGGGATTGGCAGACTATAAATTGAGCATTTCCCCCTGAAGTTTAGGATAAAAAATTTAAAAACGCAATTTACAACAACAAAATGGTGACAATATGACGGCAACCCAAATCCCACCACCCAAAATTTCACGCGTGGCCGTCATGTTCTATAGTTGGAAGATACGTTTATTACCTGGACAAGGGCCAAGATTACATTCTTTTGTCTCGCTGGCTTTACCATTACAACCATATCCAGTGTCATTTGAACATCGTCTAGTTTGATTACCAGCACCACACGTTACATTACATTCTGTCCAGTTTAACCAATTTGAAAACACTACATATGACAAGAAAAAGTTTTGCTACTACAAATATGATGTATGTTACAAAACATCTTAAATCCTGATTTCAAGTTTCAGTTGTAGGTCCGAGCTATCATTTCATACCACGGTCGGCAATCGGCTATTTGCCGAACAAAAATACAAAATAGCCGATTAATTTTATTCTGCATGGACATTCCGACCGTTTTTTTCGAAGTAATTTTGTACAAAATTCCCCCAAACCTTTACAAAACAAAAGTTTTCCGCCAACTTTTTTCTCAACAGTGGTCATTCACGTAATGGTCCCTGGTTGAGTAGCCAATCAGAATGCTGGATTTGTAATAGACCCTTGTTGAGTGTATACTATAATGGGCAATGGTCCAGTCTCAAAAGTCTGTGGGGTGAAATCTTATCGTGAAACGATTTAAAGAACAATAATAGATTGATTAAATTCTCTAACTTCTAAAATAGTAATTTCAATTTTAATACATCATTCATTTAATTTTAACCGCGGAGAATATTTCGTGTGTTTTACACGATTGAGAGTACTTTTGATGCAAGTAAATTTGTTTCGTTTTACTTTTAGATAGCAAGAACTGTTAAAGACATAAAAAGAAGCCGACGCGGAAAAGAGAACGGAAGCGAGACAAAATGATTATGTAAATGTGTAAATTATTGACCAATTTGAAAACTACAGCTACCACAATTTTTCATTTTATATTTTGTGTCATGCCAGGCCAATGTTATTTAAGGCATAGTATATAACCCTTTAAATGTGCCAAAAAGCACCAAAACGAGGCTTGTTTGCTAAATCTAGCATAAACTTCGGTAATTTTAATATTTAATTTCTCAAAGAGAATACATGGTATTATATTTATACTTTGTAAACTGTCAGTCTTGAAGTATTCTATAAGGCGGTGGTAATCAACTTGGTTGAAATTAATTTCCGAACAGTAAAAAAGAATGACAATTATTTTTCGAATCGGTCTATATTTTCTGTACAGTTTTCCAACTCACCTGTAGTAGGAACAGTAGTAGGAGTGGCAGTAGCAGGAGGATTGGTAGCAGAACGATTGGTAGCAGAAGAATTGGTAGCAGGAGGAGTAGAAAAAGTTGGAGTAGGAGTTGGACAAGATGTCATGATGCACTGCTTTACTTGTGTGTCAGTACCATTACATGAGCGTTCGTCATTTACAACATTATACCATGTTCTATTTCTTGATTGATAGCCAGTTCCACAACTAACGTTACAAGCCGTCCAATTAGACCACATCGACGAGCAATTGTATGTTCCTTTATTGTATAAATCAAGATAAAACATTGTTATTATCATCGCTATTAATTAAACATCACATATACATCCTTTAAACGGACGAATTTGCGAGGTTTCTACACTTATTTTACTATAGTGGAACATTAAACAATACTATAAACGAACCCGAAATAAAGCATTCGCTGCATTCCTCGCGGGCATCAAGCCTTGTGAAGTCATTATGCATAAGGTCTATTAGCAAAGTTGCGGTTCCGTCAAACACGAAAAAAGTCACAAAGTTTTGTTTCGAAGTGTGTAGAGGTTTAAAGCTATTTCTAATGAATAAAATTACTAAAAGTTTGTAAATACTGTTTAGTTTAAAACTATTACGGGAGTTGTATACAAATTGCTTTAAAAATATTTTTGTAGTTTTTTGGTCATTTTTGTTTTGTTGTAGTATATGCTAAAAAAATCATTCACTTCGAATAATAGGAATATATAGCAAGGATATTCGACTTAACGCTTCGCGTCTCGATGAATATCCTTGCACTATTCATCTCCACTTCGGTGAATAATTGTTTTAGTAGTCTACTGGATACCGGCTAGAGAGAAATGGCAACCGAATTCCGGATAATAATCAGATACTGGATATTTCAATACATCCGGGGGCGGATTCAGCGTCTCAATCTGACCGTAGCATTTTGGATGAAATCAACATGCGGGGCCGAAGGCCACGCCCTACCTAGGGGGGTTTGGGGGCATGCCCCCCCCCCCAGAAAATTTTTGAAATTTGAAGCCCGCAAGTACCATTTCCTGCATTCTGAGCATCGAAATTAGATTTAAAATTTGTAGAAAAGTGGCTGTTTTTCACACCAAAATAAAAAAAAAACGCACAAAAGTTACAAAATTTATTCATCAACATACCACTTCGAAGTTCGAACAACAGATTATCTTGAAAAAGTAAGATAACAGTAGTTCGAAAGTTTTCAAATGTACATCATCTTGAAACAGCGTCCCAACGACAGTTAGGGACAATGTTTATCTGGCTAAGCAGCAGCATATAGATCATCCCGAAACAGCAGGACAACTTATGGCAGTCAGGAAACTGAAATATTTTCTGTACTGTATATAGATTATCTCCAAGTTATAGGGAAAATGTTTATTTGTAGATCATCTTGAAACAGCAGCACAACGGCAATTAGGAAAAATGTTTATTTGTATATGTTTATTTGTACTAAAATTCGAGCAATACTGCAGGAATTCGCGCAGAGCTGGGTGCACAAATTTTAGTACTGCGGGAAATATAATCCACGCGAAAAGCTTTGCGGTGTAATATTCACTCGTTGTTAGTAAATAATATAATGTAAGGCAATACCATATACGAACCTATAATATATGGGATGCTAATAAAACAAGACGCCTGCTCAGGCGTTCACACTGGCCTGAAAATAACGAAATACGTGCTATGGTGCAAAAGGCAGGAATACAAATCTTAAACCGCAAGCAAATTTTATGGACTTTTTAAAAAAATAAAAGACCTTTTCGGGAGACGTAATGGAGCTCGATGCACGTGCAAATCATGCCGACCTACAGAATCGATTTCCGGTTTTTCCTAACAGCGCGTTGTTTTCATGTGCGTTCCATGGGCCGCGCTAAAAATATAAATATTCTGTAAATACCGAAATAAAAGATGAGAATCTCAAGACACAAGCTTGAAAATAACACTATCAATAATGTTTTCGATTCTGGTTCCAATAACATTATCACGAACAAGATATGTCCAAAGGGGCCGAAGTTATGTTCGGCAAAATGTATGGCTAGTTTACATTGTTTGTTGTATTATGAAATATGATACCATACTTGTATTAAAATTCGCATCGATCTAATGTTATTGTAAATGAGTAGACTTGCCACAAGTCGACCTCGAACGAAATGCGTTTCTTCGAGGTCGACTTGTGGCAAGTCTAGCAAATGAGAACCATACAAATGATACAATAATGGTTCCAGTTCTTGTTGGTATTTTGAACGCACGCTTTATCTTTCAGTATAGCTACCACAAATCTTTTCGTGCGGATTATATTTCGTGGTTTTCGAGTCATTACACAAAGAAAAACACATTAATTCAACACGCAAGAAAGTCCAGAGTACGACACAACGTAAAATACATAGGAAACCGGCACAATTCTTTGAAAATTCAACGAAACTGTGTAAAATATAGTTTGATCACTCTGTGAAAAGCCGCCATTGCAGTTCGGAATTGTGCGCGTGCGTACAAGTGTATAGGCTAATAAACGAAAAATGTACCACAAGCATTGCATGAATCGGCTAGTACGTACATAAATACGTAATTTGTTGCTATTGTATTTGAATCATGGAACGGAGGAAATCGATGGCATTTTGGCTTAATCGTTGCACCTTGAGCCTGCGATGCGCTAACGCAAACTCGATTTCTCGACTACGAAAAAAACAGAAAAAGAGGGATTTAAGACACTTGGCCCACAGGCCAGTGTAAAAATGTTTTAAAATGTTTTAAAATGATAAAA
>CACRXK020005607.1:0-11380 GCA_902702795.2 Paramuricea clavata
CAAATCGAAAATGGGCGAGTCGTCATTTCAATGTTCGGCCGCGAAAGAATGGAACGCCTTGCCAAAACACTTACGAGACTTAAAGACTTTGTCCTCCTCTAAAAACAATAGAAACTGATGCTCACGAACATCGTTGTAGCATATAGTAACTCTTAGCACTAAATTTATTATTATTTTTTTTTAAACATTTTTTATATCTATTCTGGTATTGCATGTGGTGTGGTTTTTTTAGAAAATATATAGTATTATGGATGTAAGCTATTTATATATTAATGCTGGTCATCGGTTTATACCAGCTGATATTTTGTTAGCTGATCGGTTTTTACCAGTTTAAATAAAGAAGTTATTATTATTATTATTATTATTTCAGCACTACTGTTGCAAAGAACGTTCCAGGTTATGAATACGTAATCCGCAAAATTAACAAGCTTCTAACAAGGGAGGATGAGTCCCCATCTTATATACACCCCTAGAAAACTATTATGCAAAGTACAAACACCCAACCCATAACAGCTCTCGTTCTGACATGTATCATCGCAACAATATCCATTACCACAGTCTAAGTCGGAAACACAAGACAGTCCAATATATTCATCGCTATACCTATACGTTTATATCGAATTTATACGTTTAGTTCGGTTTACAGCACACTTGCTGTCCAGGGCAATCGTTATTATAAAGCCAGCATAAAGTGAGTGGTGGTGGTGGAAAAATTCCATTAACAATTTGTAATATACGAGAAACAGGTTAAGCGTAACAATCACCATATTTACCAAATTTTATAGATCTCTATTGCATGACAGCCATTATAAGTCATTATATGTAATTCTACGGGGCCTTATATGTAATTCTACGTGAAAGCGCGTAAGGTTTCCAAGAATCAAAAGATTTATAAGATGGTGACGCCATGTTTCTTCATTGCATATGTAAAGTTTCTAATTTCCTCATACGAGTGCTATGACCGAGTCACGTAAAAAAATAAAAATACCCCCGTCCTGCAGTTCAGACACAAACCACGGCAGTCTATCAACATCTACGCTGGACACCACGTTTGATATGTATTCACGAAGACCAATTCTTTAGAAAGCCCCAAGTCCTAGTGTATCTTCAACTTCTCTGGTTGTGTGTTCCAACGCATTTTTAGAAATGAACGACAATTTAGAGCTTGTACGCGATCGTACCTCTTGTCTGTTCCCTTTCCAAATTTGGGTCTTTTTTGACTGAGCGACTAGAAATATACAGAAATGTTGACAGTTCGCTTATTTGTATCATAAATTCATGCCAAATTGCTCAACGTCAAGAGTCACTCAACGGACTTTTCTGATCATCCATATGAAATACTATAGATTCACAGTTAAAATGACAAGAGAAACAACAAAGTTTCAGCCACTTACCCGATTGGACTGACCCTATATAGCAGACATAAACGTACCTGTGACTTTAAGTGCGGCTATAACATTTAGTAAAGGTCGAAACGGAACTGTCTCTAACTCTGAGCGTTCACTGCCAGAACTTTTCAACGAGGAAACTATAAAATGAGAACCATATAAACATTTTCTATAGACCGCAATCTTTTAACTTGTCTCCACACTTATCGTGCAGTTTGTAAACTTATACGCTTCAAATTCCAATTGCAAGCGATTCCAAGTCTACCCATTTTCGGCTCTATACCTTACACGAGAACTAAAGTAAAGTCACGGGGATCGAACCATAACGAGAGTTGAAGCTAGTTGGCAATTACGCATTGTTAATGGGGGGGGGGGGGCATTTCATGCTCTAGATGAACAAAAAAAGATGATAGATGGTAGTTGCATGTTGGTAAAGCATTAAAAACAGCTAACCATGCAAGGTCGCGTGACTGTCAACTCTCATGCACTCTCGTCCTCGTTTGATCGTCTGAGACAGCCTGTCCTCACTTTTAAATATGCAACGATATTACCTGTTCTTTGAAACTCGTCAAAACGTTGGCTTTGAGTAAGAAAATCTCTCGAGTCGCTTTGAAATTGAGCATCTGTAAGGGATAAAATGTACTTCATAAATAGAATATTAGACTTGGGGTTCATTGTCGCAGTGTTGATGATGTTTCTCGTCAGCCTGAGAAAGATAAAAACTCCCCGACGTTCTGGGTGAAGGAGAATACTAAGAAATCTGAAACCATTTCATTGCGCACATATCTGCACATTTAAGAAGTCAAGACTCAAAAGAGAACAAGACAGTGTGAAATATATGGTAACACTGACAGATATGCTAAAATTAGACTATTGTGAATAACTACAGGGTGTCCCAAAAAAATGTGCCCTCTGTTGTTGGTTAATTACTATAAGTTAAAGTAATTAACCAACAACAGAGGGGACATTCTTTGGGACACCCTGTATGGGTGGTTTGTAAGCAGTCCCACGAGATTTCAACACAAAGACAAAAGATCGAGGTCAAATATGGAATTCAAATGAGATTCTTTTGTTTAAATGCCCTCCATGTGCACTGAATTGGAGAATGATAAAAGCCAACATACTGTACAGGGTGTCCCGAAAAAAAGTATACCTTTTGAAATTTTCCTATATTGTAATAATTGAATGCCTGAAGATTATGCTGAACCCACGGAAGGAAAAAACACAGGGTGTATTGAAAAACGAGACCTGAATAAATAACTCAATTCTTGTTAAGTACAAGATTTTCTACTCCTGGGAATTTAAAATAGCCTCTAATATTATAAAAGGAGAGTGACTACACAATCAGTCACACAGTCAGCTCGAGCAAAAATGGTTCAACTGACCACAGAGCAGAGACTTTCTATTTTATACGCTCAAACTACATATTAACTCAATGTACATGCATAACATTCAATTCAATTGTGTTTACGCAACCGTACATTCAGCATACTGTAGTAAAAAAGCATTCAAATTCCAACAAAGGCTTGATTTTGAAAGGTATACTTTTCTCAGGTATACATTTGAATCCTCAGATTCGTTTTTTATTCGTCAATTTTGAAATATCCTATACTTTCAGAAAAGTTTCAGTTTGGCACGCTCACACAAACGAATTAAGGTGGCTCGATATAGTTATCACAAAAACCCTGCTCAAGGATCGCGAACTCAAAACCGGTTGACCATTTTTACGCGCAGGCCGCGGAAACTGATTAACAAAATGAAAGAACTTCCAAAATGACCTGACGTGAGCAGTTGCTCGCGCCATCTCACGTCATTGCGCGTGTTCTATAGCGTTTTATGTCAATTGCTGACGTCATTAGAATTTTCCATTTTACTGAGAAAAACAATGCGCTATATCTCTTTATTTTGTCTGGTGACCTATGTTCAAATTTTGCATGCTGTATTGCACCGCTAAAAATTTTCATTATACAAAAAATAAAAACTTCTGTAATGCCAAAAAAATGTTACCGACATGACATTTTCGCATTTTCCAAAAAAATGGCATTACAGAATTTTTTTATATTTTGCTAATTGTTAGCTTTTCGTCCAAGTAAAATAATGCATGAAAAAAAATTGGGGGTCACCATGCTTTTTTTCCAACTATACGAGACGATAGGCCATTTAGGAGTCAATTTCGTACACGTATGTCGTCATAGCAACGAACTATCTGTTACTAAAACGAATATAATTTGAAAGTAGAGTTATCAAAATATATAAAAAAAACAATATCTGCTGAATAAATCCTAAAAATGCGTAGTTTGAACATGTCAAAGTGTTATAAACACCTGAATTTTTGAAAACTGTATCGAACCACCTTAATAAAGGAGACTAATTGAGAAAGAAAGTGTGTCTTTACACATCTTTCATCGATATTCCTATCTAGAATTACCATAATTTGAGAGCTTCTTTATGCAGAAATAATTAATGGATGGTTAGGACGAGGTCATTTCATATCACAGTATCACCAGGGTCTTAGCTAGAGGGCCGTGTTGGCCGTGTTATCGCGGCCAAAAGTGGAAAAACACGGCTAGATAAAATGAACGCGTCTTCATTATTTATATAAGGCCGTGTAGGTTAATAAAATAAGGTGCTACAGTACTTACAACAGACAGAATTTCTTCCTATTTACGTCGTAAGAAAGTTTGTAAAATCTACTGTTGTTGTTGAATTGGCACAAGTGATTCGTGATGTTTTAATATTTTGATGGATAATGGTATTAGAATGGTTTTAAATACCCTCAAGGGTTGCTGAATTTTAATGTCAGTGCGCAATATGAGCGTATGCTCGCCTTGTATTTGGTTGCAAAGCATAGAACAACCACAAGCATTATTGTTCGCGAGCATAACTAGAACCGTGATTTTGTTCTTCAAGGTAATTGACATGTGCACGCCCTGGTCATTAGAAACACGCGCAAGATCTAAAATCCTAGCTAAGACCCTGAGTATCACATTAATTTAACAAACCTTCTGTTAACAAGTTGGACACATATCTTTGACAAAGGATTCTGTATAAAAATAAAATAAAGGAAGGTGTTTGTAAATAAATAAAGGTAGCAAAATCAGTGTATCAATCACTGTCATGCAATAAAGTCAAACTGACCTTGAAACACCTGGACTCTCCCACTTCTTTAATAACTGAAGAGCTTTGGGCTAAAATGCGTGTTACGGTATAAATTATATGGTAACCTTCACAACGATATATTATATCTTACTTATGAAAATAAACTAAGTTCCATGCAATCAAATACATGTACAAAAAATCGATTATTGATAAATCAGAAATAATGCCGGCCAAATTAAGTACAAACAATTAGTTAGACAAAAACAATTCAGTATAACTGGAGGTCTGAACTGCATGCAAGAAAATAATTTGAATAATACCAACCTGGTCAAAGTTAGATATAAGTCGAGATATCAAATGTGAATATTTCTCATCTTTTCCAATATCTGCCAAATTATTAAAGTAGTAAAGGCGTTTTTATTCAGGCAGCCAAAAATAATTTTGGAGTTAGCCCAGCGTAGCTTACCGGCGAGCTATATTTGTGGTGGTAATCTGAGGAAACCTTTTCAGAAATCAGCTCTTCAAAAGTCGATTTCAGAACTAGGAAATATCGCTAAGGGCTTACGATTTTGGAAAATATACACCTATTAACCGAGTTCTGGGAGACCTGAGTACTATTCGATTTCAAAAAAAACCTTTTCAAAAACTTAAAAATGTTTAACTATGCCAGCGCACAGCATGGACCTTGTGCATGACCCAGGTTTACAGTGAACTCAAATCACAAGGCAGGGACACAATTATTATAATTATGTATACATTTAGTGCGAGGATATTCTATATACATGTGCAATGAACCTACCATTTAAAAGACGATACATGAACTCTTCCTCCAGGCTAAATACTTTGTTGCTCACATACTGAATAAATAACCTGGAGAGAAATAACGATCACGCTTATGAAAATGAAACAAACAAATTGACGGATGGAGTTCAAACTTAAGTCAGAACTTTGCACGATGGTAAGGGACTTGCCAGAAATTAGCAAAGGGGAAGGGAGGTGGAGATTTTCAATTAATTGATGAAAATAGTACAATCCCTCCATGTGCAAGTTGGAAACGTTGCATGCATGTGACCGTCCTAGAGCTCATCCCAAAATAGTATGACCCTCCCCTTGCCACTAACATTGGCATAGCCATGGCAAAGCAAACATAAATTCTGAACATGAGCACACAACATGAATTCTAGGGTCTGTAGAACAGCTTTCTCGCAGAAAAACTATAACCCTAATTTTATTGTTATTCCTCCCTCCCAATCTGTTGTCTGGAACAGTTTAGAAGATTGTTGGGAGGGCAGAGCCCCCCTTTGCCCCCCCCCCCCCCTATGGCCATGCTACTTTACAGTTTGCTTCTTCCTGAAAAAAGCAAATTATATAAGTAGCATAATATTTTGTTATCGAAATGCAAGAAAAAGTATAGATATTTAAAATAGTTACCTTTGCTCAAGGCAACGAAATCCCATAAAAACAAAAAATGTATGAAATCCTATTAAAAATTAAGAAAAGTATAAAAAATAGAACTATCTTCACAAAAATTATTCTGACAGGGCTGTTTAATTTATATACCTGTGGGTATAGGAAAGTGAATTTCGTTGACAGCCATATAGTATCTTTCAAACAACATGAGAAGTGCACGTTCTCTACTCGTTCCTCGTGTATTACTGTGGGAAAAATATAAGCAAATTCAATGTGTCCAATCAGAAAGCTAAGTTTGTGCCACGTGAGTATGAAATTTATCATCGAATCGCTCCTTGCGTTATCGTAATTGACGTAAGCGGGTGACTTGAATCATATCACATTGCGATTTGATCATGTCACCCGGGTGACATGATTCGTGTAAACCACGCGCGGCGATCACGCAAACAAGATGGCCGACAAAATTTACTAAGGAGTTATTTATTTATTATATATATAACTTTACCACATAAAAGAGTGGCAGGGTCACCACAACAGTATAAAAACCAATTACTGTGGGCCCTATTTTACAAATACTATATAAAGTATACAATTACAATAACATAACTTAATTTACGAGATTTGAACCAGCGACCTAGAGAATACTATGGATTTCCACTACAGTCCCCCGCTCTGCCAACTGAGCTATCGAAGGAGAAGGAGTGATGAATCATTAAGTTTTTAAACTTAAAAAAGATCTTTTTTTTTAAATTTTGAAAAATGTTATCATCGATATTCCAAACGATATGGGATTCGAAAGAAAAGCGACGATACCGGCGTTAATCCAAAAATAAAACATCATATTCATGAAGGTATGTGCCAATGACAATGTGGCAACTTTTATATTCTCAACTTGGAGGCTTTTAATTTTCGGTATAATATATCATTTATAGACCCGGGGTATTCGGCGAAATATTACCCTCTCGGGAAATATCATCATTTCCGGCAATATTTTGCCGATCCCCCTCGCTCCAGATCTACAAATGATAAAAATAACATTTGCGTTTTTAAAAAAAACAATTACAACGTTGAGAAAAGTAAGAAATATACTTACAGTGAGCGATCATATGGATGAGTATCTTCGGAATAATTTAGCCCCAACCAAAACAACTCAAGCAATTTGCTAGACTGTTTTTTCTGCAATTAAGAAACAAATGTACGTCGTTGTATATATTGTACGTCAAACATTTTACATGGGGGTTTGTGTCAGAGACGTCGCCGCAATTTTCCGTTTCGTAAGCCGCCAGGGCCACCAATAACAATCAGTGGCACTACTTTCACCGTGCTTCACATCCGGCGAGTATGTAATGAGATACTCACCACGCGAAACACGCGTTTAAACGCACGCGTTGTACTTGAAATTCTGAAATCCATTCATCTAAACTTTCGGCTGATACCTGCGGTCCCGTGTAGTGGCACGTAACTTGAAATTATGTTTGTCTGACGCGGAAAAAATTTTATCCGAGATTCGCAGTTTTCCGGTAACATTTCTAATGCCTTTACGCGAAGATCTTCTTTCCCTACTTCAGATATAACGCCTTTTAAAACTGGCGACAGTCAATATCATTGACAGCCGTATTAAAAGCTCGTCAAAGTCCCGAACCGCCGAAGTCACGAACTCTTTAGTAAAGCTGGGCGATATTTCGATATTATTGCGATATTTTTACTCAATGATTATCTTATCGAAGGCAGAAACGTGCGCGAGGATATACCGTAATTATTGTTATGGTCAATGACTAGCGTGATATTGTTTCGTATGTGTAGCTTTTTTAAGCATTTTTATGAGTTCTAGACGATAATCACGATATGATTGTTAAGTATCGCCTATAAATATAGTTTTACCTACATACCTGCCTTGTAAAGAAAAAGCTATTTGCGTTATCCTTTTTACGCGTTCTATCCTTTTTTCCGCGTTTAACCCTTTTTTCCGTTTCCGCCATTCCGGTTCCGCCGGTCCGTTTCGTTGCGTTTCTGCGTTTTACCCCTACCCCTTCGTGTTGTTTGTGTCGTGTTATTCGTTGGGACGCGTGTTCTGCGTGGTGAACTGATCTCATTTCATATTCACCGGATGTGAAGTACGCTGAAAGTGGTGACACTGGTGCTTTACGAAACGGAAAATTGCGCCGTCAAATTTACACGGCAGTGTACTCTGTTTATATACCTGGATGTTTATACATTTTATAGATTTTAGATTAAATTTATGTCTGTTTGTACAGTCAAGACATTAAATTTCATGTGCACAATTTGTGTGAAAACTTTTTAATACTGTGTATTTAAATTCAACTTTTATTGCAAACCCTGGATATCTTTTTATTTCTCAGCCAAGCCATCAAAATGCTGGTGGTGTACGACTATATATTAGAAGTGATTGTGAATTTCATTCTAGGGATGACCTAAGTAGGCAAAGTTCAACTACCATTGATTTTGAATGTTTTTAGCTGAAAACATTCAGGTATATATACAGACGAGCAGTGGTGGAGGCACTAAGGGGCTGTGAGAGTTATTTCTCGATCATGAAAGCATGATAGGGTATAGATTAAGCAACTGACTTAGATAATGCACTTCACTTGGTGAAAGCATGATAGGGTATAGATTAAGCAACTGACTTAGATAATGCACTTCACTTCCACCAAGTGAAGTGCATTATCTAAGTCATGAAGTCCACCTTATCACAACCCGCACACCCGATTACCTATATATACATGAACTTACGGTTACAGTTTAACAGCTGGCCTCTGTAGCTCAGTTGGTTAGAGCGCTGCACCGGAATCGCAGGGCCGTAGGTTCGATTCCTACCAGAGGACCTTGTGCTGCATTTTTCGCAGTCGTTCCTGGTTAGGTCTTAAAATGTATATATTCTCACTTGGATTCCAAACCCTAACATTCTAATATAGATTAAGCAAAATATATTGCATGAAATTTAACGAAAGGCAAAAAGTTTAAAGACTAAGATTTCCAGTAACAAAAGTTGGTCATATAGTGGCAACCTAAATTCCCCCCCCCCCCAATATTTCGCGAAGTGTCCACCACTGCAGAATAACAAGTTTGCCACACAAACGAATTGTTTCTTTTATACTAGTTTACCAAACCTACTTGACAAGTTATATATTCCATGGCAATTTTCTGTATTCTCATTTTTGGTACTTCTGATGGAAGGTAGTGATGAAGGTATCGCGTCAAACTTTCTAATACCTGAGGGAACAATATTGTATAACTAGAAATAAGTATATAATGTTTCACTAAAATGTTATAAGTCACTAATTGTACACACAACTTCATAAGAAGGGTGACATGCCGATTTAGACGCTAATCTTAATTCGGATTGTTTTTTTGTTTTATGCTACTTTTTGTTTTTTTTTCTAGTTATGAATTTATTACTTTTGTTATATACTTTATTTACCTTTTTTAGTTTTGTTTCTGGTCCCCTTCCGATACGAAATATTAAACAGTTATTGGATGAGGTTTTTGTGATATCCAGTTGATAATTCGGGATATCACAAAAACCGAATTCAATAACTATTTTATTATACATTGCATTTCATTAACTCTTTCGATCAACAATAATTTGTCGCACAAAACGATGTTTGACGACTTTGACCTACTAAAGTTTTGATAAAAATGTCAGTCAAAAATGTCTGCTTTTTCCACAAAAAATAACGAAAACGCCGTTCGTTTATGTTGCTTTATTCGTGTAATTTAAACTGCCGCTTGTTATAAAATTACATAAAGCAGGCTCAACCTACACATAACTCAGTTATCTGCTAGCAAATAACTATGTTATGTGTAGGTTGCGTGATTTCCATATTTAGCTGTAAGCTATTGGCCCATCAGAAGACACGTAGTGACTGCAAAGTATAATAATTAGAAATTATTGGATGAGGTTTTTGTGATATGGCGAGGCTGATAACGCTTACCGAGACCTTGATAATTTTGCGTATCGCAAAAACCGAATTAAATCATTGTTTTATTATACATTTGTTTGTGTTAAATAGATGCCGCTTGCTAATCATCGCAGGCTCATTTGCAGATAACTCAATTATCTGCTAGCAGATAACTGAATTTTCTGTAGATTGCGTGACTGCGCGATTTAACTGTAAGCTCTTAGCCAATCAAATTGCTTTTACCAACTACAATGTATAATTAATAAAGCCAATTAACTTATACTAGACCTTCATGCTTCTTCTTTCTTCCTTCAAAATTGTGGCTTGATCACACTCAATCAACTCCAGGTATTCCGGTTTGTATTCTAGAGAAACAAATAATATATCATGTCAACGATATCATGTTAAAGCCATCTGGATAAATTAGTACTTTGTCCATGCTACCTTAAGTCACTGCTAAAATTTCCGTTTAAAAACGGTCTACAAAATACCTTTCGAAAATTCGGGGTTTCCTTGTATTTGACTTTCAACTGTCGGAAACTTTCTATAATACAATGACAGGTATAAATCTATTTACCCCTATCTATAGGGGCCTATAATTCGTGTTCCATGCATACCAATGCGGCAAATAGACTTTAATAAAACACTCGAAATTTCCATCTACAAAAAGTCCTTCAACATGCACGAGTTTATACTTCTATATATCGAGTGAGGATCGTGATAAAATTGCGACTGGCAGAAAATATAATTGGGATAAATAGCATCCCAAGTGATCCAACCGTGATGTTTCTTAACAGCAAGAGTAAATGTGAATAGTAACTTATTGTATATGTGTACGATATATAGTACAGTAAATATCACAACACGATATTGAATTAGGGAGCCAATTAATTTATTTAAAAAGTCGGGACATTTTTGTCTTACGTTTATGGCATAGTGTACGCATTTCAAAAGTACTTAGCACAATACCTGAACCTTTGAAATATCGACGATAACCCACTGTCAGCCTGGAAAGAAATGCATTTACTCTTAGTATTTTTTAGATCTTACGCATGGTCAACAACGCAGTACGTGGATTCATAGTTGGCTTTGCTTTACCAAATATCACGTCCCTTCTTATAGTAGCAAGAAAAAAGGAACAGACAATAGACGGAGAAATGAAGGACAAGTGTCTTAATAGTGACTGTTAACTGAAAGATAAATTATATAAAATGTCGGCCATATTGAAATAAGCAAAAATGTCGGCCATATTGAAAAGTCATTGTTGCCATAGCAACGACAGATTCGTCATGTTCTGAAAATTTTCAACTTTAAAAATGCGTTACATAATTTTACATTGTTTAGTAACGGAGTTAGTAGCAAGTCTTATTTTTCAGGAAACGGCAGTATGAGAGTCTCATTAATTTATGTACACTAACCCATGTTCAAACACTCATTAATAATTCATAAGCTTATTGGCAAATCATGTCAACCATAATATGTCACGTGCAGTGGCTTTAAACCTGATAAAACACTCCTAATTAGTATTCTTTATATAAAGAATACTAATAAGGCAGTATCTAT
>CACRXK020005608.1:0-21798 GCA_902702795.2 Paramuricea clavata
TACATATCGGTGCACCGCTGGTGAGGTAACTACTTACTACTTAGTCCTAAACATGAAAATTAAAATTTGGTTTCGTTGGATTATCTGCCATGTCATCTGTGGAGTACAAAAGAAGCCACGTTGCGACTTCACCCCTGATGAACACACTAGACTGAAGTGTCAAAGCGTTGGGTCACGAACGCCATTCGAATGGGCTTTGTATTAATAGAGTGAAATGAATAGACACTTCCTACCCGAATTTGCTTGAGTGCGAACGAGAAAATGGTTCGAGTTAGCGTGTTCCCAAACGTTCTCTTGGGGGTTACACTGTCCACATCTACCCTGTGCAGGTCTCGTGGGTTTTCCACGGATTGGTGGAAAGACGTCTGACTGGGCAGTCCTTAAGGTGGCTCAATACAGTTTTTGAAATATGACAAAATCGTGATTTAGATTTAATTTTTTTAAGAGAGGTTTCTTGCAGGAAGACAAAAATTGTACCACATATATTGAGCAATCTTCTAAGAGTTGAAAATTGCTGACAAAAATGACGTCATTACCGTTGCTATGGTAACAATTGTCTGTACCAGTGTGGGTAGTACCAATGTGAAAATGCTGTGCTGAGTGGTTATATTACTACCTTAAAAAATAAGCAGAAACTCGACGTTTCGAGCGAAGGCCCTTCGTCAAGAGTTAGTAGAGAGTTTACGATTCACGACGCGGCCAGCTCGACGACGCGCTTGCAAGACAAAGAAACACGTCATGCGAGACAAAAGGGATGAATAATTTGTAGATTCAAATGTTTTGTCAACAGCGTTGCCATTCTTGGGACACCGTGAAACGAGTAATTTTCACGGCTTCCTAGCGATGTCAAAGCTCGTTGCGACATGGGAGCTGTTTTATAACGTTGGCGGAATGGCAACATCAGCTAAACATCGGAGTAGTTTAGGCCAATTTAAACATTTGTAAGATTATTAAAACATGCTTTAGACAATTAAAGCAGTATAGTTAAATTCCTGTGGCTTATTTCAAGCATAATTTGACTCGACGTCGTCGAGCTGACCGCGTCGTACATCGTAAACTCCCTACTAGGGCGAAGGGCCTTCGCTCGAAACGTCGAGTTTCTGCTTATTTTTTAAGGTAGTATGGTAACAATGACGTTTCAATATGGCGGACATTTTACCTTTTAACACATTTTACTAAAAAAAAGGCCGGTTACCCCTATTTTTTATTCCGTAAAACGTTTTCATTTAGAAAAATGAATGATGTGAACACAAGTTTAAAAAAATTATGTAGATCAGAATTATTAAAAAATCAAAAAACGTGATTTTTCGTGATAAATATTTTTTGGATCTACAGAAGTTTTTAAAACTTGTTCACATCATTCATTTTTCTAAATGAAAACGTTTCATGAAATAAAAAATGGGGGAACCGGCCTTTTTTTCGAGTAAAATATGTTAAAAGGTAAAATGTCCGCCATATTGAAACGTCATTGTTACCATAGCAACGGTTATGACGTCAATTTTTGTGAGCACTTTTCAACTCTTAGAAAATTATTCAATATATGTGGTACAATTTTTGTCTTCTAACAAGAAACCTCTCTTCAAAAAATTGAATCTAAATCACAATTTTGTCACATTTCAAAAACTGTAAGGAGCCACCTTAAGTAAGTCTAATTAAATAAAACGTGACGAATTAAAACATTTCATTGGTTGTTAACTTTTGCATATTAAAATTAAACAGTATGAAATTATAGTCACCAGGCCACCGAAAAGCGAATAAGACATAAGAACGGGAGCGTGCTATTGAGAGAACCAATCCCATGGAGTTGTAACCACGTGGTGGGCACGGGTACTCGTACGTGCTGTATACAATGCCAACAGCACTTCCTAATCTATTAATAAAAATATATTGTACTGTATGTCAAAAGTAAAACGAAGCTGTTAGCTCATTTTTGCAATTTCTAGTTATTTTTTAGTTACTGTAACTTTGCATGCCGACGTGAACATTTTGTTTACATGACATTTTACAAGTTAGACTAGTTAAGGACTATCCATAACATGGCTTTTTACAAATCCGTAGAAAAGCCTCGTGACATGCACAAGAAATGCTAAAGCAAATCACAGATGCTCTCCCCAAGAGAACGGGACGACTGAACTATAGCAACTTGAAAGTGTCAGTCTCGAGTTAAAGCTATTAATGTTTTGTGTGGTGTCTATATTACGTCATTATTACCTTCTAAATTGCTTTTCGTCATTTCTTCTTGCTGCCTTTCCTGAGCTTTTTCAGTGCTGTTTGCTTGGATTCGCGCGGCCCAATTTATTGGAATATTTTTATCTTGATTTTGCGAGCCTTTCTCAACGCTGTTTTGTTTGCCTTGTTCGCCGATATTTTGCGGGATTTTCTCAGGCGGGATTTTCTCAGGTGGGATTTTATCAGGCGGGATTTTCTCATCTTTACTTTGCCGACCTTTGTCAGTTTTGCTTTGCTGGTCTTTTTCAGCTTTATTCTGCTGGCCTTTTTCAGCTTTATTCTGCTCCCCTTTCTTGCGTCTAGACTTGTTATAAGGACACTCTTTAGCCCAGTGACCAATCTTCCCACACACATTGCAATTTCGGTCAGTTGGAGGCATAAAACCATTGGTAAGAAAATACGTGTCGAAGAAAAACCTCTGCCTGTCCTGACCATTAGCTGGTATATCAGGACGTGCAGTCCCAAAACGCTCTCGAGCTCTTTCAAACGTTGAACGAATAAATCTGACCATGTTTAGAGTGAGAGCAGCTCCAAGATTGTGGGTTAGGACAAATGGATCTGCAAGTATAGATTGTAAGATTCATGAATAAATAACGATGACGATAAGGTACTTAAGCCACAAGACTTTTGCAAATCTTAATTTCTGTGTGGCTCTAGTCTTATCCATTTTATTCCTTTCGTTCGTCCTTATTCTGTATTTTTATTTCAATTCATAAGTAATTTATTCAATGCCGTATTTGTAGTGATCACGCCGCTGAAGGCACAATATACATAATTAAACTAAAAATTAACCATATAAGGACATCAGACAGTAAGAGTGAAAAAAAAAACCAGATAAAAAATACAAGGGCACGCATAATACGAACAAGAAAGTACAAGTAAAGTAAAGAGTTAGCCTGCGTGGCAGGCCCTCAATTTTATGGGGGGCCTGATTTGCAGCGGGCAGGATTTTGGCGGCCGCTGCAAATCAGGCCCGCCATAAAATTGAGGGCCTGCCACGCAGGCTAGTAAAGAGTTGACTATTGAGTTTTAATAAATACAAATCTCGCTGGTAGTAAATGCGTGCAAATGGATATACAATATATTTTGTTGGCACCACCAGTGTAGCTACTAGAGTCGTGTTTACACTACTAGCCTTGGCCTACATTCTGACAGTGTAAACAGACCTTGGCCTGACCTAGGCCAGGAAATCTGGGCTCACTACAACCGGTGGCCTAGGCCCGTGGAAATGTAAACACTTTCGGCCCTGGCCTTACTTCCATGGCAACGTGTGCCCGCAGTGAGAGATTAGCGGCCAACCAGCACAACACATAAATGATAAAAACACACAAAATCAATTAAAAAACTCTGGGCCAAAGTGAGGCAGTCTCGAAATGCCAGTGTAATGGTGTAAACGCGCCACATTTACCTTGGTCTGGCCAAGGGCCAGGTCAAGGCTAGGCAAAGGCGCTAGGCCAAGGCTTGTGGTATAAACACAACTTAGGTACTGCCAATAATAACAAATCGGTTTGTTGGATTGCAACTATGCTTAAAAAATACAAGGAAAATTTCGACGAACGTATTGTTACTTTTTCAGGTAGTTGCAGTCCAAACAATCATTGTGTTATACAAGTCTTGTAATGTGGCGATTTACTAATTCGCCCGCTCGACCAGGCGATTTAGTAAATTGCCCGCATTTGTATGCACGCATACGATATTTCTCTCATACGATAATATACAACCATAATGATACTTTTTATGTACTAACGGCTTATTGACCGAGGTTTTTCAGTTTTTCAGGGGTTTTTTTCCTGATATTTCACAGTACAGACAGAAAAAGCGAGGTCAATCATCGGTTTATTATATGGCTGAACTGAGTCTGTGAGCATGTGCTTTTCGCGCGAATTAAATCGGCTATCGTCAGTTTCACTGGGTAACAATATACAGTAGGCATGCATGTTCAATCAAAAACAATTTGGTTGTTTGAACTTTTTATCTGTACATTTTAATGACACAAAATTAGAAAATTAAAAATCAAAAATTTTTTCTGTTTGCAAAGCAAAAATTTCCGGCTAGATAAACGACATCCGGGACACCTGTCCAGATACGGAAAATACTGACCACGGTCCGCATATGGGTTTTTACGGACCGCTTGTCAACCAATCAGAATAGAGAATTTTGAAAAGCCATATAATAATGTTAATTATTACATACTTGTTTGGATTCTTATGTGTATGAGTTTTAAACAATAGAAACTAATTACGGTACCTCGGTGATCATACTACTGTATTACACACTAATAGCATGACAGGAGGAAAATTATTGATTAAATGCCCAGAAGGCTCGGGCATTTGAGGAGGATTCCACAAACCTCCCTCGCCTTCGGGCATTTAATCACTAATTTCTCTCATGTCATGCTTTTATTATAAGTAATATCAATAGCTACCTCGAAATCATTTGTTTCGCGAGGGACGATTAACGACTAATTTACTTCTTTGCTAAAACACGAGGGACGATTAGAAACTAATCGTCCCTCATCTTTATGCATAGCCTCATATATAGGGTGAGTAAAAAAACTGATACCTTTGATATTCAAATTATAACAAAGGTGTCAGTTTTTTTTTACTCACCCTGTACAGTATTGATGTTCAATTAAATATTTAACATTAACAGACTTGAAAATTAAACGTAACCTCATTAACGAACATCCCAAAAGTCATTAGTATAAAAAAGAAAAGCGTCTTTTCATCTGAACTTATTTAATCGAATGAAACCGTTTTATTGTCTTGCATTACGGTCGATTAGTGATGAAATGCCCCTCTCTCGGCTTTCGGGTATACATTTAATCACTAATCGCCCGGAATAGCATGCTATTACTGATGAGTATACAACAATATTCTGTTCTGTTGCCAACTGAATTTCAAACACTTCAACACATATTAACTTCATCATCAGAAAATTCTCAAACAATATAATGTATTAAACATATTTTGTTTTTGGTGGCGAAAAAAGGAACATGGTATTTTTAGCATCCTCTTAATTTACTATTTGAAGCTTACCTGAGCAATAAGATTTTAAATTGCTTGGAAAATATTTTAGATAAGACATGAATAGTTATAGGTATACATGTACCTTCTATACAAATTTGTCTTCCATTCCAGAGTTTTTCAAATTTCGTCAGCGGTTTGAGATAACGAACACATACAACGTTACGGCGATAATCAAACTCCTCTGTGTAATAACGAAGAAATCCTAACCACAATTCTCCACAACTTTCAGTATTTCGCGCCTTCCATTTGGTACCCTGAAAAGAAATTAGGTTTCAGTAAATAATTTGCATACACTTGAGGACGGCATTGTACAAATCACTTAAGGTGATTCATCAGTTTTGCTTTGCGCACTTTTACTGCGCATATCTAATAACATTGCAATGTAAAGTGATAAAGAACGAATTAGGGCAAACATCGATTAGGTGTGCTTCAAAAATAACAGAAATCTGGCTAGGCCTCCCTGTGCAACACTAAACCACGTCATGTTGCATTTCGGATAGCTTCATCCCACAATCTTCAAAGCAATCTTTCCAACAGCTTGTTTATAAATATGGAGAATTTACTTTTTTCAGAAATCTTGCCTGGATCAATAGAAGTAGTTTCTGAAGTTTTGAAACAAACATGTACATGCAGAAGTACACAAGCCAAAATAGCAGTTTGGTGTTAATCCTGCTTTGAGTTACTGGACCCAAGAATGGTTGTTCGAAAGCGGTTAGTTTAATCCTACAGGGATTAACTAAAAATTTTAAACGCATATAGTTTCGAGTCTTTCCATACAAAAATACCAGGTTTCCTATTTCTTGTTGCAAAAGCTCAGGTTCAGGTCCAGTTTCCTTTTCTTGTCAGGTCATAATTTATAATATCGAGATTTTTGGAGATCTCGCTCGATAGAACTAACAATTGAAGGGTAATACACAAAAGTTCAAAGGTAGCTTGAATAGCTATATAGTAGTGGCTAAAACTATATTCCTAGGAACTGCATAGGTGGAAACAATTGCCGAAACATTTTGCAAACTTCAGGTAAAAAGATTTGGTGTCAGTGGCGAAAACCTTGAGAGAGATGGGAAACCCAGAGAGTATTTTTTGCCCTATAGATAACACACGGCAAGGTTTCTTTAATATATATTTTAAGAGAGGGTTTCGGTCGTCGTCCGACTGGAAAAATGTTATACTATAAACGTTATTGTTTAACACAATGGATTCACGTACCAAGTTTTTGAGATCGTCATAAAACCAGCAGTTGTGTCCTTCAACAACACTCTGTGGTTGCTCTGGTGTATCATATAGTTCTTGCAGTACAGGTAAAACTGGTGGTCTTCGTTGTTGCAGGTAGTGTAGCAACATGAGAATGTAAGCATATGAAGACAGGCTACCTTTAGATGCATCACCGATATCACAAAGCTAAACAACAAGCAGGACAGAGATCATTAGTCTTGGAGAATACATATACCCCTGCAGGCAAATATGAAATGCCTGCGTATATAAATATGAGCCTTGACTAAACGGGTCAGCATATAAACACAAACCTTCACAAAAATCTTGAGTGTACATCCCAGAATTTGAACGCGTTGATCAATGTGGACATAAGTTGCCAACAACTTGGTGTTCATTAACGCAACTTCATTATACATACTGATATCGGCTTCAACTTTTGCATGTCTCAGAAAGAACTTCACAATAGGTACTTTGGCACCGGTTATCGCAACTATATCTGTGCATTGAGAATACTTTCTAAGAACATTTGCCAACTTTTTGATGTGTTCAATACAGTCGATGTCATTCTTTGCCTTGCCATCCAATGTCATACATAGATCGATATCACTGCCTGTGAAACCAAATCCATTACAAGACGAGCCAAATAAATGCAATCTAGCGTCTAGAATGGAATACAAAAGATAGTAAACTCTTGTGAGAATTTGTTCTTTAATTACGACTGAAATTCAAGTCAGTGATAGCCAAAATTGAACATTGTATTGGAGTGACTCACACGAATCTACACTGCGGAATGCATACGACTTCTCGGACTTTAATATTGACATTGTCTGGATAGTAATTCGCATAGGTGTACGAGACAGGGGGCAACTATTTCCCCTCCCTCCTCCCCCCCCAAAAAAAAAAAATCCCTTTAGAAAATCATTGACATTCCGGTAGATTTATCAGAAAATATGTTAAACTCACGTTACACTGTATTTCATCACAACCCTCCATAAAAATTTGCCCCACATTCTTCCATGATACTGAATCCCTAATGAAGTCACTCCAACATTGTTGCATCGGGTATAAAACTTAGGACGGTTGCGGGGGTGTAAGAGGCTGGACATTTACAGAAAAGTATAACGTAACCTAATAAGGTAACCAAATAACGTAACCTAACCAAACGTAATAATTAGCTAACCAACGATCCTATTTTTCAAGAATGCTACGTCATTACCAATCTCCTCTCATTCCAAGTATTATTGCTTCAAAAATGGCTCATTAATTCCAATGAAAGGCTCAAAAAGTAATCTTACACTGCCTGTGCCATTGTAGGTAGTGCCAATAATAAAAAAGCTTAGGATTCATAGGGATGCAACTACATGGAAAATACAAGGAGAACTTCGACGGGAAAATAAGGCCGGTGAAGGGCCTTATATAGGTATTTATAATATAGCATTTGTAAATTCTGAACGCTGATTGGCTAAGAGCCGTGTTGATATAACTCAATGTCAACACGGGAATTTTTCCGCCGCTTGCAAACACGGAAATTTTTCTTGTCCTTCGAGCTTTTGACATTGCTATATTATAAAAAAAAAATTTAAATATTTTTCCGTATTGATATATAGTTATATCAACACTGGTGGAAGTTGGGAAAACTCGAAATTGTATGTTTTCCCAATTCCACTCGTGTTGATATAACTGTATATCAACACGGAAAATGTTTTATATTTGTTAAATATATTGTGCCACTAAAAAAAGCTGCGAATTGATCGAGATACAACTTCCAGATGGGCCTTCGCTGAAGCTTCGCTCGAAACATCGAAGTTCTCCTCCTTGTATTTTTCACGTACAGTCTATTCCAATCAACCCGCACAGCTTTCTTATTAAACACTTATCATCTACCAAGTGGTGTTACGGAATCTGTTAAAGACAACTGATTTTCTTTCCATTAAATAAATCAATTTTTCAGGTTTAAACTAATCCATTACCTATCTATTAATGTACACAAATATTCAAATTATAATTTTTGGGAGGAAACGTTGTCCATCATGGTAAATATCGACGACAATTTTCTGTCTACTAAAATTTGCGAGGACAACCAAGGCAGAAAAAGTAAATCATAAATCAAAGGAAAATGTATAGTTTGAGAAATATTTACCAGGTAAGTAATCCTTGATATATGTCTCCAGTGTCTTAAGATAAAATTGTCTTCTTCTGATCTCGTCGTTAGTCATACCAAAATCATCTAAAATGAAAACGCAATGTGTAATGTTTAATACATATCCAACGATTCCATGCTTATATTTTAGTTTTTTACACAATATTTTATTATTTCTGTTAGAACAGAGAATTTGAATATCTGGGCCTGGGCTGGTTATATAAAAACTTATAGTTAAAGTTACCTTTAGTTAGCGTGCATGTTGGCGCTCCTAAGTGACAAATTAATAAAAAAAATCGCGAAGCGACGAGTATGATAATTACTCATTCGATAACTTTCGACGTGTACGCTCAAATCCTCGTCAGAATTAAAATCTAGCATTATTTTTACAATATTCCCACTGATGAAGATCCCGACTAAATTAGGATCGAAAGACAAAAGCTAAATTGCTAATCGCTGGTTTTCCAAGAAGTGAACAATATTACATATATCAAAAGTTTCCATTTGAATTTCCGTCAAGAAAGAGGACAACATTTATAGGTTTATGTAAATATTAGATAATCTAGATTCTGGACACAATCTTACCTTTACAACAATAACAGACTTTACTTAAAATATCCTTGAACCAATCAGGCATTGGTGGCAACGGTTTTGTTGTCCTGGTGACCTGTTCAGCAGTACAGTTTTCAACAATATGACCTTCTTCGCCGCAGTAAGTACACTTCGTCTCAGGAGCATCGCCCTTGCGAAGTACGGAATCATCAAAACGATACTCTGCATTTCGCCATTCAACATCCAGCTGTTCAGAGGAAGTTGCGCTGTCACCAGGTAAAATGCTATGGGCAATTATCAAACCACTACGAATAGTAGTTGTACTTGTAGCACAATCAGAATCTTCCAGAACTGATTGGTCTGTTGCGGTAGTATCGGCACCATCGTTATCACTAAGTACGCTGTCATTAATACTATCTATCGCAAAAATACCATCAATTAGATCTTCAGTCTCACTTCTATCACCATCTTCATCACCGTCTTCATCCCCAGCTTCATCATCATCTTCATTCCCCTGCTCATCTTCATCACTATCACTACTAGCAACCTCGACATCTTCTTCTGTAGAACTGTGAGGACGATTTTCGCGTTTCGATACATGGCTTTCTTGTACATTTTTCTGACCCTTGTGCTCATCAGGGTCATTACCTTTATTTTCGTTCAACCGAGTGCCTATAAAGGAATAAAAATATAGGCCAATTAGAACTAAAAACACCCCTGATAAAATCTCCTGCAAGTTAGCTTCGAAATAACACTATAATTAAGTTAAGTTAATAGACCGATTCGAAAAACGGTTGTCATTAATTTTTCTCCCAAAACTAATTTCAGCCAACTGATTTCAGCCAATTGTTCTTGGCTCAAAGCCATTAGCTCTAAACAAGCTTTCCTGTTAAACTGGTCCGTATCGACTTTGAGAATTTGAGTTATCTTGCTGAGAGACAAAAACAGATTTAAAAAACAGAAGTGTGACAGGAAAAAATAATGTCGTATATACAACTACACAAATGGCTGGGAAGATACAGTATTTCTAACGTAATAATGATAAGACTAAATTTATTTTGACAAAGATATTCTATTCATGAAAATAAAATGCATGCGCATGACTGTCGAATTGTCGACAAAGCTATTCGAGACATAATACAACACGGTCGCGCATGCTGTATATATTATATAAACCTCTGTGCATCCTCAGTTAAAAGGGGTTTTGTTCTATAAAACACACCAACCTGAAGAATTTGGATGACAACTGAAATATACTAAAGCAACCCTCAAATGCTCGATTATATATCGATATACTAAAAAAAAAAGGCAAGATTTAGCAGGTACAACGGACAGTCGTTTCTGCCAAAAACTAAGCCGCATTCAAACAACCAATTGTAAATGCTCAACGTTTTACTGAGTGGCTAAAAGTAATTGTTATATAGGTAGGGGGAACACCAAACGTGATTGGCTGATTTGTAGTCACGATAAATGCAAAAACTCCAGCCGGGTAACAACTGAACAATTGTTGCAATAAACATTTTGAAATATAAGAGCGAATTATAAGTCCTTGCAATAATTTCCCACAATTTTACAATAGAAAACTGTACAATATTATCAAATCTAATACAATTATACGATCCTCATTTCTTGTACATTTGGTCTGTTGTACAGTAAGTGGTGGTTCCACTGAGGTAATAGTCTGTACGACCGTACGCGGCTGTTGCTTTTTACAATGACATGTAAGATAAAACTGTACAATAATATCCAAACTAACGCCTGTATTCTGAAAGCCCACTCACCCTCAATAAGTGGAGATTCAATCTGAGTTTCTCTTGAGTGTCAGTGCCGTTTTTGAATAGCGGCTGCATGGGTGAGTAGTCACAGAGTAAGTTACGGCACTAATCCTTCAGCTATTTAAAAACAGCACAGACACTCAAGAGAAGCACTGAGTGTGAGCGAGCTTCTAGAATACAGGCGTGAAAAACTGTGAAAAACTCACTTTTCGAAATTAATTTTAAGGGACCTAAAATAGTTGTTCCAAACAAGGCAGTGTAGACTGTTTTGAGAAGTAATAAACATATTACAGTGTATTTTCAGTTCTGCAGAGTTGGGAAATCTACTAAAAGCTTACGCACGGCATATGCTTCGTGACGTCACGAAGTCAATAAACCTGCAAATCAACTGCCACCTGCCTAGTAAAGGCGTAGCCACAGAATAAAGACACACAGAAGGTCGACTCAGCCGAAAAAGCATAACCGCTGCCACGCCATGATTCGTCATCAAAATGCTGACGCCATGGTCCTAGCCAGTGCGCTTATAAGAGGCATTCGCCCCCTGGACCTTCGCAATTTTTGGATATTATCAGGGGGGATGCCTCTCAGGGGGGAGATGCCTCTTATTAGCCATTTCCCAAAGTCCTGGGACTAGTCGCGCAAATCCCATGTTGGAGGGACAAGAAATATGGCAGCACACATTTAAATTAGTTTAATACAAAAAGGAGATATTTGATTTTTGGCCGTGCAGGGGGGGGGGTGCTATTTTTCATGATAAAGCAAAAAATTATTAGAGACAAAATGAGAAACAGTAATTTGAGTAATAACATGATGATAAGTGAACTGTGAACAACAATTACAATTGAAATACAGTAGTCAAGCAAGACTTTGCAGTAGTGAAGCAAGTTGATGGGTGGGGGGCACACATGACCGACACAACTCGGCACCAGAGCTGGCAGAGCACCTACCAGATCATGCTGGATCCCTCCCTGATTTGAAGCCTGTCACTACATATAATTACGGTTACGCTAAAATCATAGGAAAAACAAAGAAGTCGATGTTCCGTTTGTCTCTATTCTGTGGCCTAGGTCTAGTTTGATAGTTAGTTTGATAGTTTAATAAAATCGCACTTTTTGCAGTAAAGTTACTGAATAACAAGGTGATTACATGTGTAAAAGAGAGGTATAAATATATACATGAATTAAGATTATAGGAAATCTAACAACAATAGGAATAACTAATCATTTACTGTAAGACTACTAGCTAGCTATTAAGGAGTTTTTAAATCGTTCGGTTTTGAACTTCGGAACATCAACTGTCCTTTCATTCCTTAGATTATAATAAGGTATTTTCTTACTTTCTTATTTTCTAAGCTGCCTGACACGACGACAGAACTCGACTAGAAAGCTCTATTGTTAATGCGTATAGAAACATCAGGGAGGTAGAGTTCCTGGCAATACTCGACGTTTTTCTGCGGGTTTCGGTATTTTTCAACACTCATACATCTGTATTAAAATGCACTGAACCGTTCGGTAAAAATATTTAAAATATTTACCATTGTTTTTCAACACCGTTCGTGCAACATTTCGTTTGGTAGAGAATGGATCTATAAAAAACACGACAAAGAGTAAAAGTTTCCGAAATATACAGTCCCCTCCTCCCACAAACCTCGTTGCCATGCAGCAATCATGCTTTTATATTGCTTTCTTCACGAGATTTCGAAACAGGATCTACAGTAATATTTGCGACGACTGTTGATCATTGCGACGACTCTTGCACTGACATTACCTTCAATAGCAAACTTCTTTTTACCCCAACTGGACTTTTCTGATCTTTTCAACCTTCTCTTTTGTCGAATGCTGACAACATATATCTCGTTATTCTCGTAGTCAGAATAAAATCTACAACATTTGTAAATGTTTCAGATTAGGAGATTTGAGTATCTAACATAAGCTCAACTCGTCAATCTTCGTCTTAGTGCATGAGACCATAAGAACGTCCATTATTGCATAAAACATAGTTCAATTAACCCCTGAACAGAGAACATTCGTAATCAAAACGTTTTACGAAACAAGTACCTTACAGCAGACGCAGTGCTTTTGGATTGATTAACTTTGCATAATTAATGTATTTTCAAATCCCAACGGTGGAAGAATGTGATTTCGACCGAAAATTTTTATTTGACGAGCATGTGCCCATTTCTCATCGTTACGTTTAAGAAATATATCATAGAAAGCTAAATAACAGCTCTTTCGTCCTATGTAAAAATTGAATTATTTAGTTAAGTTTGTGATGCACAACAGTTTGTTGAATTTCCATAGCGTTTTTTTTAGACACCCTGTATACACTGTATTGACGAAATCGTAGTTTCGACAGCGCATCTAAATGAGGCGTTCTGGGAGACTGGACGAATTAGAATATACAAATTAAAACATTGAACTCTTCAATCATCATTTCAATGTGCAAAATGTTGCTCATTAGTATCCGCACGTTTGATTCGCTTTAAATTAGAAAATATATTCCCTTAAGGCTAATTTCCACTCGGGAAAATTATCCGTGGATTGGAACGGACAAGTAAATTTTTCTTTGTCTTGTGAGCTATGGGTTGGAACTAATGACTTTACCACAAAGAAAAATTTACTTGTCCGTTCCAATCCACGGATAATTTTCCTCACTGGAAATTAGCGTTTAATAGGTGTACCTTTCTTGTATTTCGCTCTACATATTGTGGCTATTATAAGTGAAACCTAACCAATGATTGAGCAGTTAGGGCCCAGGGGGAAGATAAGTCTTTTGACTTACCAAGTATATTGACCACACAGCAATATTTCCAACCCTCTTTAAATAAAATTATTGTATTATATTGTATTACTTCAATGCAAATTCTAATGCTTCCAGTCTCAGCTACATGTTAGAATGGACCTTTCACCTTTTGACTAAAATTTAGATTTCAAAAAGTCTAGACAAAAAGTTTATCACAGCTTGAAAGAGCATCACAAAATTAGTAATATTCCAAAGTTTCGTTGCGAAATGTTGTAAAATGCGGATAATATAGCCTTGCGAAGTTTGCAATTTTCAGTCATTTTGTATTACAAACGGGAAATACATACCCTTTTTTCGAAGGAGGTATGTATTTCCCGTTTGTAATACAAAATGACTGAAAATTGCAAACTTCGCAAGGCTATATTATCCGCATTTTACAACATTTCGCAATGAAACTTCGGAATATTACTAATTTTGTGATGCTCTTTCAAGCTGTGATAAAATTTTTGTCTAGACTTGTTGAGATCTAAATTTTAGTCAAAAGGTGAAAGGTCCATTGAACTGCAATTTGTTCCCAGCGCAGAACGCTCCATTTGGATGCGCAGTCGAAACATTGATAACGTGTGTTTACGAAATACTACCAGGCGCCTAAATATCATGCAAGATCGATGATGGTTTCTTTTCTCTTATCACGGAAAGGAAAAATCTACTTCAGGTTAACGTGCACTACTTTAATCTTTCAAACAGCAGGTAGAATTTATTGGACGACTCAAAGTTATTATCCAACATAGATTTTACAGCGACTATGAGCAAGGGCGCCCACAGAGAGGGCGGGGCAATTTGCCCTGGGTCCCCAACTAAACGGGCAACCCAAATAAGGGTCAAGTAAATTATGCATAAAAAACACAGTTAAATATTCTCCCAGAATGCAGGAATTGCTATTCTAGGGATTATAGACTCCAAAATTTTCCCTGAACCTCCCACAGGATTAATTAGACCTATGATAGTTTGCTTAATGCAGTGTGAAGAATTTCACTCCTATTGCAAGAACGACATAACCTCCATTGAATGCAAAAATGCCAAATTGCAAAATTAACATGTTAACGATGTTAACAGTGAACAATAACGCCCGCCCACACACTGGGAGAGTAGTCACTGAGTTCTTGGCTGGTGAGGTACAGTAGAGCGAATGGTCACGAGCTCTGTCTATCGTCGAATCCCAGAATACAGCTGCACCCTAGCTGACTTGGCTCAATTATTGCAGGAGGTGACGTTGCCTGGAGGTGATCAAGAAGTATGGTGGTTACACATATTATTAAATAACTGATTAAACGTTTCCGTTTCCGGTGAAATTTCAATAAAGTCATTCTTGTCAATTTTGCAATTGGTATTTTTGTCTCCAATTTCAAATGGAGATCAAGTCATTCTTTCAAGCATGAATGACCCCATTCTTCACACAGCATTAAGAAAACTACCACAGGTCTAATTAGTGCTACAGTACTGTAGGTTTGACTATCAGGGACTCAATTGTTTAGAGCTTACCTTATTATAGGAAATTAACGATGCACTTTATTAACGCGGATTTTAAAAATTCGCGTTAATTTAATTAATGTTAATTTATGTGATCGTTAATTTTAAGTAGGGAATTTTCATTTATCGTTAGTTAAAAGTACCTATATAATATATAGATTTGTTTTATAAAACACTAACTCTTTTAATATCAAAATACAGCATATTAACGTAAACTAAAAACATCAGTGCTCCTCTTAACATTAAACCTTTGTTGTTGTTGTTGTGTCTATATTTTCCGATTCGCGTTAATTTAATTAATTTGTCAACCATGGAGATCGGATTCGCGTTAATATAATCATGTTTTAAAAGACCTAGAAGCAATCCGCGTTAATTTGATGTCGCGTTAATTTATGTCGCGTTAATAAAGTGCATCGTTAATTTCCTATAATAAGGTATTCTGATATACATGTATTTTGGGGTAACATGCTTTTTGCGCAGTGTATAACGAACCTGAGCAGTCCAAGCCATAGTTCTCCAAGAGACGTTTTATTTCCTGTTTTCCACCCCTTTCGCTGAAAATTCAAAATAAATCATTTGTTTAGATCTTCGCCTCTATTCTTTTTTAATATTTCACATAAGCCACAAGATGCGGCGTCTACAGATTTCGCGACGTAGTTTGTAGAAAAATAGGCGCATGTCACTGGTTGTTTGTTTTAAATAATACGGTGTTTATAGCAATAAATGATTAAAATACTCTGTCTCGTAGTTGTAACTTAATACAAAATAAGATCAGTATTTTTATTTAAACTTACGATAAGGGCCAGAAGACCGTAATCTTCTTCCTCGAGATATTTATTTAGCTCATCGCCAAACTGCAACAATAAAAACGACACAGCTATATCACTCCATAGAAATGCCGGTCGACGAAAACTAAATTCATTACCACCATTGCAATATCATAAACTAGTTTATAATACTAAATTATTGAACGATGACAGGACACATTTGTTTTCATGTTTTTCTGTTAACTTGGGCGACAAAAAAATTGTGCAGTGGGTGCCTTCAGAAAGACTTTAATAAAACCAAAAGTGCAAATCCAAAACAAACAGTAAAGAGTTAACAGTTCAGTACCTTTTCATGAAGGACAGGTAAAACAGGAGATTCAATTTGCTGCAGATAATGAATGACCATTAAAAAGAATGAATATGGTGGCAAAGTTCCAGTAGTCTGACGATCTACTTCACAAATCTAAAAGAAGATAAAAAGGTTTCACATTAATTATTGCAGTAAAAAGTTAGATTGGCCACACCAGACGTCCAGGTACAATGCTGGAGTTTGATATTCAGGCACAAGGACTTCAACGATACAGTTCAGTGCACCCTTCCGGAAATTACAACACTTAGGCTATACGGCCTCGTTTTTTGTGTATTTGGCATTAGTTAAAGTCGAACGTTCAATTTTTATAACCAATTAAGGTGACGTAATTTCCAGGAGTGTGTATTGTTACTAAACAAAAGTAGTACTGTAACAATAACATAGCATACCATAATTATGTCAATAATATCATTTTAGCCAATTTACTCGATTCTGATTTGTTAAAGACTGTGCCGACTACACATTAATCGGAAGAGTCGTCGTGATTAGAATTAAATTCGGGACGCCCATGTGAGTGCAGAAATGTAAACACAAACGTCAAACTTTATGTTTTCTGAGCTCGTGTTATGCACTGAACTCTTATTTATTGTCAGGTAAAAATTATGCACTGTTTTCACTGGCATGAATTAAAAATTAATCTGAGATAATCACTCTTAAAATTGACCACAAACTAAAGCGCGTATACTGTACGGTCTTTCCTCCCCTAGCCAAGAGGAGGGATGTTTCGTGTGATTACGTACTGGTAAAATCGAGTTAATCGACTAAAATACAACTCGAGATATTCGCCAAACACGGGTGCCATTTGTCAGTAATACTGTACTTCTCCAACCATGCAATTTCCTATACTAATTTGACAAGAATAAAGACTACCTTTCCCCATAGTCTAAAAGACAAGAAATTACCTTGGCCCATAGTCTAAAACAATGGCACAAAGGTCTTACGCGACTGTCTAATTCGCCATAAATCTTTAGCAACGAATTGATACATAATGCCTGCGAAAAGAAAATGTTAAGCATTTTAGTACAATTTCTTCATCTACTGTACATATAATACAATTAGCCTTTTCCCAAAAGAGATCACAGTGCATTCTGGGATCGTTTGGAGGGACAAAATATATGGTGACAGGCGTCAAATATGTGAAAGAGTACAAGTATCTATACTATAAAATATCAATTTTCTAGACGATCAAAAATGAAATATCTCCTTTTTACATTAAACATTTAATTTAAATGTGTGCTGCCATATTTCTTGTCCCTCCAACATGGGATTTGCGCGAGTAGGCCCAGGACTTTGGGAAATGGCTAATTATATTAATGCATAAATGATAGACGAAATGGGAATAATCATGGGTTGGTGGGGCGAACTACTTATGTACCTTTTCTCACATAACAAAAAACGCAGCGCACATATAACTGAGATGATAGCTACAATAAGGTCGAAGGGTTCCGTTTGTGTCGAGCTAGAAAGACAGTAAAACTTGAGGAAAAGCCTCGAAGCACAAGAATAAACCAAACACAATTTACTTCAAGCACATTAAGAAGGGTAGCCACCCATTCAAATAACAATACCTTATAGTACATTTAATCATTTGTTATACTGCAAAGCTTTCTATCCGTAAGCCTGGATCTTCATCATCATAAAAATGTATATTTATTCATTATTCACCAAAGTGAAGTGAATAGTTCAAGGATATATCTGGAGTTGAGCAACCAATCAAATTGTGTGGAAAGCACTATCCACCTCCAGAGTATTTGCAAATACTGTAATATTCATTCAAAAGATTCATCGTTTCTGATTGGCCAACAGCCAACTGTGAAATCGTGCTATAAACTCAATAACTGACCAAATATGAAGTTTTGACAAACTATTCAACCACGTGACGTCATAGTCTTGATATGAAAAATCATATTCAACGTTATGACGTCATAACGTTGATATAAAAAATCATGATCAACATCATGACGTCAAGCTGTAGAAATACGAATACGAGATGTGGAAACACGACCAAACCAATACGGCGCCGCCTTCGCTCTCGACCATAACTGTCGAATATATGATGATGAAGATCCGAGCTTACGGATCGAAAGCTTTGCAATAATAAATACACGTGATGTTTTCCACAAGTCAAATTATCGTCATGCAAACTTTCAAGGACCGTACACCAATACCTTAGCCTCAACTAAGAGTAGATGTGAGTCGATTAAAAGGAAAATAATCAGCAAAACCGATAATTCGGTAGCCTGACATATGTACAGACTGCATTATTGTGAGAAAACGTGGCATTGCTTGTCGGCCTCAGCTGCATGTGCTACCCATTTCTCCTCGGTCATAGTTGAGCATAGTTAAACCAAGTAGATTCTAATTGGTTGAGTTCAGAGGTCAACAAATTTCTGACTTTGAATAACGTAAACAAATCAAATCACGCTCATGCAGGAATTGTCATAGAGATTATAAATAACACTAGAGGAGGCATCGAGTTTAAAAATTGGGAACGCAGCTAATGAGGGGCAAATTCAAGTCCCGGATATAAAATCGTGCTGTCATTGGCTGATTTGAAACTCGTCACCAATGAGAACACGAATACACATCCGGGACTTGAATTTGCCCCCCAATAGTCGCGTACCTTTTTTTTACTGAATTAAGATTACAATGCCTCCTCTAGTGTTATTTATAATCTCTATGGGAATTGTTCCATTTCATTAATTTTGTTCAATTGGATATCCTATACTAATCTGCAATACATTACAAACATTTTTGCATTTTTGTTTGTTTATGAGTGTGTTAGTTTGTTAGTTTCTTAGCTAGTTTAGTTTGAAGCAAAGAGGGAAGTAAAATTTACAATGAACATCTAGTGTCAAGAAAATATTATATCGATTTTGAAGTTCAAAGTTCGTTGATATTTAATCATTCCGATTATTGCACGACAATCGGCAAAATAATCGGCAGTAACAATGTTGAGGTTGATGTTCACATTCCGAGGTAAAATTTGTCATTCTTACGTTAAATGAATGATTTTGAAAGCTTATATAGTTGCATGCTTATCGATATGCCACTGAATAAAAGATATTTCATTTCTGTTCTTTTCGTAATTTTAGTTGCACATGATGATGAATGGCTTATAGTTTAATCTCAATGATTTAAATAACTAAAAACAGTTGTTCAAGGAGGAAAATATGAATAAACGAATTTAACCTAACGCACAGTCTACGGGACTAGCTACATAACGATAATCGACAGATGCAGGTTAATCACCATATTATATTTATTATAAGTAATAGCATGGCATTCAGGGCGATTAGTGAGCGCGTAGCGCCGAGGGACTTTTACTAAACCTCTCGAGGCTTGAGGGACATTTCATCACTAATCGACCGTAATGCCATGCTATTACTTTGTAATATCACAATTGCCGAGGGAATCGCGCGTGGTGTTGCGTGTTTTGAATGCTGTCTCATTGTCTTATGATTGTGGTACGAACACTTTTCATATATACGCACGCGCAGAAACACATCACCGTGTTCATTCGTTTTAGGCATGCGCATAAACGGAATTTTCTCCCACAATTGAAAAGTTCAAGATTAGGGAATAAAAGCTGGCAAAGTGATTGTTCGAACGTGTACGGGACGGTGTCGTCAGATACTGTCCATAGTTGTGCCGATGATTTTCGATGAGGTACAGCTCTCCAATCAGAGGTAACGCGTTTGTCTTCTAAATATCCCTCATCAAGCATGCAGGGGAAAATTAGAACTAATTTTACGTGGTAAAAATTAGTTCTAATTTTACTCCATGTTTTAGTATCATTACTAATAAGTGCTATTAATCGTACCTCGCGAGACAAAGGATTTCGAGGCAACTATGATATTATTTGGTATAACTAGCCTTCAAATAATCGTCTCAGTGATCAGATGCTTCGCGCCAATAACTGAAGCTACCCGTACATCCAAGTACAGTACAGTTTACATGCAGAGACTTTCCCTCCTTCGCGCGTAAATGTTCAGTACTTTTACATCAGGCCCAACACAAACACAACTAAGAATACAGTGTACATATTTCTTATATTTAACATATGATTATCGGATGGAGGAATGTAAACTTACAAAACTGTTTCCAGAGGTGACTCTGCATGTTAGTCCACTAAAAGATAACAGAGAAGAACAATAGTTAACCCATTAAGTTGCATTGCGCCCCAACGTGCCCTACTTTATTACTTGAACTTTGTCTAACGCAGGGATCGCGCAGCGATTTTACGATTGGGGATACTGGTGTTGAGAAGAAACTTTGTAGGGTTTGAAGCGGTGAACCTTTCTAGGGGGGGAGGGGGGGGGGGTTAAAATTACGAGCCTTCAAAATGCATATCCGGCTATTCCGCACAATAATTTTGTTTAAAGTAACCATGTGTGCATTGCCAGATAATAGGCAGGTATATTTCAGTAAAACACATGTCCAACTAGCGAAGACTCTTGGCGATGATTATCGCATTGAAAAAGAACAATTATACACAAATATACAACGGTTAAGTCGAGCGTTACTGTGCCTCGAAAATCACGCAGGCGCGCTTGCGACACTATATATAGAAGCCCACAACACTTTCAAAACTGTGTCTTTCAAAACTGATGTTGGTTAAGCCAATGCCAGTGCCAGGTAAAATATATTACAATCTTGCATGCAATGATAGTATAGCCAGCTGAGCATGCAACTATTAGTATTTATCATAGTATTAATATCCCAAACAAAGCACAAAAGGGAATAAATTATGCGCTACCTGTGACGCCAGACGATCTTTACTCCTCAACAGGAAAGTCCTGGCGCTCAATGGGGTATAGAGAACTGGCACAAATTAAGTTTGTCTCATTCGAAAGAGCCAGGGCCTTTTTTATAAGAATTTCTCCGTGGGGGAGGGGGGGGGGATCTATAAAAAGGGACCATACTATATTGAGCGTGGAGAGATGACAGATAAAGTTTGGTGTGGTGTCTTATGTAATAGTAGGGGGGGGGGGGATGGGGGTATTAAAATTTTTGTATTTTTTTACCCTAGGACTGCATTTCGTGCGTCTTCTGAAACATATTTTTGGATATACAGTGTTGCATAACTATACTGTAGATACTAGACTGACTGAATCTTCAGTAAAGTACTTGCACGGTATATGTTCATGTAAATACCACAACACGTTCACTAGCTTGTTTAGCCTAGCCTTCCAACTCAAATCTGTAGGGTCTGGGATATGCTATCCACTTGGAAATTTTTAAAATCTGAGGTATTTACATCATAGTGTTTAGCATTTCTAAAAAGACATTCATTTGAATCATTTGAAGATAAAAAACAGTACATAAGATTCACAAAGCAAATTTTAGTTACTAGAATATCAAACCTTCCTTTTCATCCAATGTTTTGCTTATATTTTAGAGAAAAGGGACTTTGACTGGCGGGGGGGGGGGGGGGTGGGGGGGGGGG